>UZAF01016697.1:22493-34918 GCA_900617895.1 Haemonchus placei
GGGGGGGGGGGGGGGGGGGGGGGGGGGGGGGGGGGGGGGGAGGCGCATTGAGGAGAGAAGAGGAAGAGGCGGGGAACAGTATTGCATCCAAGTACCGGCATCCATGAATGCTGGGTCTCCATCACATGAGGCTGAGCCCTGCGATGAGTGGGCATTATCCTTTTCAGTCACTTTTGTTTTAAGGGATTTCTTGGATGAAAAGTTATGGGAGCTCGAAACTCGTGTCTTCAACATTAAGCGTCGATTTGACGTAGTGGCAGTAGGCTCACCGGCGAAGAATGTAGGTTAGCTCCCCGGCATCGTCAAGATTTCTGCACCGTGTTCATTGTATCATTAAAAGCTTTAAGGCCTCTTCTGACATTCGTTCGAGTAAACACCTTCTTTCTGCTTCAATTTGCGATTGTCGCACCTATATGTGCAAGGTAAAATGGATTGCACGTTAATTGTATGACTCTATTTTATTTTAAACTTAAGGAAAAACTCAACAGAAAGCTGTCAGAGAGTATAAGCCGCCTGTTAGGAACTCAACATTGATGGAAAAACTAAAAAAGTGTGTGCTGCACAAGTGTATTAACAAACTTCATACGTTATATGTACTACTCAACTACATCCGAAAACAATACAGTCAATCCTCTCAAGGGTAAACAATACTGGCTAGGAGAGGCACGAAGGCCTGGGTTTTCATCTAATTATCCGGCCAAATGCAAACAAAAAACTTATAAAACGTAATGCACAAACATGGGATATTCTTGTTTTAAAAGCTTGGGTATATTGTCATTCTGGTCGTATTGAAGTCCGTTCTGTTCATCATAGCTCTTGTTCACATTGTCTTAATGGAATTGAAGAAAACGTCTACTGGTTGGGTCACTGGCGTAGCACTGGCTGGACTATTGCGGATTCCAACTCTGCATCGTTTAAAGAAATGCTCGTCAAGAATTAAGTCGCACTGTGTCATCCATGCAACGATGAATCGTATTACACACCTTCGGTCTTGGCNTATTTGGTGATGTCATATCACGAAAGGATGACAAAGACACTGTGAGGTGCACTTCTAGGTGAGTGTCTCCGCTGTCAAACGGGCTTTATGATGAGTATATCGAATGTCCAGTGCACCTCGTTTTTCATATTTTTGAATGTGCACTTGCTGCAGGGCAGGGTGTGTAGATGTAATCCAAGCCCCCTTGTCACTCCTGGCGATTATTTGTTCAATCTTGGAACGATTAGCGGTTCTGCTTCCTGCTGTAGATAAGCAGCATTGTAGGGTGTGCAGTTTATTAACATCATGCGTGCCTCACACATTTTTTTCAGTGTTTTAATCAATGTTAATCGCTCACAGGCATCTTATTCAGCTCTGACATCGTTCTGTCGAATGTGTTTTGAAGACTGAGATAAAATAACGCCATGCTGTTAACGTGCAAAGCCATCCTGTTGTAAATAGGTGTTGCAAGCGCATATTAAAGCAAATAAGGTGCTCACTTAGACAAATGTCAGGAAAGGTTTTAAAAGGCTCCAACGGAACACTCCAACGATAACGGGGAGCAGTCTCGCATCCTTTGCCTGGGAATCGAGAGCGGTACCACCATGCCACTTCGACGGTTGATGTCGGAGTGACGGTTTTTTCGCGTTACCATGTAACACTACCGTCAAACGATTGTCGAACTCCATGATTTCTTTGGGAAATTACCTTGTGAGGGTCGTATATCTGGCAAGTTCATCCGCGAGTGCAGTGTTGGTGCTGCAGTCAGCGGAACGAGCCCCAAGAGCCATAGAAGACGATTGCTCAATGTGTTATTCTCGATTATCGTGAATAGTTCACGAAAGGAGCGCTCAGGGACATAGTTGATATTGCTAACAGCAACTTCAGAATCGTGCTAGAGTTTAGTGGTGGTCCCAGGACGGCCAAAATCCTGAAAAGCGACAATCCTTAAATTTACTTGTCAAAACTTTTGCATCAACCTAATTCAAACGGACCCAATTCACATGGTGAGCTTGCTTTTATATAGCGGTCTCTAAGGTCCTGAGCTTGTAAATGCTATAAAAGTATACACCTATACCTTAATTGACAGAAAATTTGTTCAATGCAATAGGATCTCGAGAACTGAAGAACATAGCCTTGGGAACAGAATGCACCCAAAAGGGGGACCTTCATGGGTGAGATGAGCTTATGTAGATGACCTTTACATCAACTTAACACCAAGAGAGCGTAAACGACATTTTTTACACAATCGACTTAGCTCCTTTTATGGAAATCAAAAGCTCATAGGGAAGAGACCCACGACAAGCCAATTATGGCTCACTAGTGACCAAGAGAGTGTGAGAAGTTTGTGAAATTCAAAAAAACATCTCGAAGGAGGAATTCGCCTGATAAACTAATTATTGAAGTGAATAATAAGTTGTTGTGCAACATACTTACTCTTTTGTATTTCACATTACTATGAAACAACCTCCCACGAAGTTAATTATTCAAAAAAGCTACTTGCGGAACTTCGACTTTCTAGATTGAATTCCTTGCCCGACTCTCGCCTCAAAACATACATGAGCTCAGACCACAACTCAATTACGTCTTCGACGTCCTTCTGCTAAAGACCTCCGCTTTGAGCATGCGATCAGAGGTAGAACTCATTCCATACGTCACCAGTGTGGTCCTTCAACCTCATCCCCACGCGCTCGTCTAAAGGGTACGAATTCTTCGAATCAGGGAACCACATTCTTGAGTCGGTCGAGATCGGAGCATGGTCACATAGCGGCTGGCCTTCAGTACTGTAAAGATCGAACAACCCCAGCAGTTCACTATAGCAAACTAATAGCTTATGTGAGATCCCTTACCAAGACAGGATTAAGAACATTGGCGTCAATAAATCCCATTTTAGGCTGCGCTTCGCCTTTCAGAATCGTAGCGGCGCTTTGGATGCGTATTTGGCGTGAACAATGACTTGTGGTGGTCACTCGCTGTATGAGTCAATGCTTTCACCCCAGACGAGTATGGTGTAAATTAATCGATTCTAAGGGATAGAAGNAGCTTATGTGAGATCCCTTACCAAGACAGGATTAAGAACATTGGCGTCAATAAATCCCATTTCAGGCTGCGCTTCGCATTTGACTTGCGTTCAGAAACGTAGTGGCGCATTGGATGCATATTTGGCGTGAACAATGACTTGTGGTGGTCACTCGCTGTATGAGTCAATGCTTTCACCCCAGACGAGTATGGTGTAAATTAATCGATTCTAAGGGATAGAAGACTTGCTTGGCCTGGGCAGGTATCGATCCGGCCACCGGAGTAATGTGTGATAGTGCCCCACTTGCCTCTAAACCACCACCACCTATTCAGGATAGAATAAGGATAATCTTTGAGCGCTGAACAATTTCGTTTAGCTCCCGAGAGTCTGGGAGGGCAGAAACACTGATTTGTACATCGGCTAGTATGGAAGGCTTGTTTGGTCAATGCGGATATGGATCCGGGTCTGAACCCGTGACCATGTGTGTGTGATGATGAGCTACTTGCCGCAACACCACCTCCATCTGAATAGAATTTTTAGAGACTATACAGAGTATTCAAGTCTCGGATCAAGAGAAGTCAGTCACATGTTGCATAGAAAATATTCTCGTATTAATAGCACATAAGGGGAGGGCCCACTCGAGAGTATTTATTAATTGATTTATTCATAATGTTGTGCATAAGGCAAACGCAAAAAAATGTATGGGGGGGAGGGGGGCGGACGCGCCAAAATAGCTGTTCACCATAGGGGCTTAGTAGTGCGAATGATAAGTGCTTACAGTGGTGAACCGCTAGGTACTCTTAAATTTACAAGTACGAAATTATGCTTATACGAAACCGGAGGAAAGGGAAGAAGTAGTTGATGTGTGGTGAAGGATGGACTAGAAGCGTTCGGTGAATGTCAAAGAGTTTATTGCCACAATGTAACAGCTTCTGAATAGATGTAGCCTCATGAGGGGGAGACTTAGTCGTGGAAACCAACCGAGATTACCGGAGCTGCGTGGAAAGTTGGATGTGCGGGAATTTCGAGAAGGCGAGAATTTAATTATATGGACAACTTCATATTCATTTCTAACATATGCTCACGATGCTCGAAGAAGTGCGAGCTTTGCGCCGCGCAGTTTTGAGACCAGTAAGCGCGGTGACTCGGTTGCTTATTTACAGCAAACTCACATGAAATGGTCCTCGTTTTACATAATTTCTATGTGTTCTTCTAGTTTTTTCCTATTGGTGGAACAAAGTCTACATTATTTTGTTGTTTGTATGAAGCATCGTGCCCATCGCCTTTGACTGACCGAGTTCTGAAAAGTTATCAAAATACGCAGCGCTTAATTTTAAGACCAAAGGAACGCAAATTTGCATTTTGTGGTTTTTGCCACGAGTTGAGTTGGAAGTTGAGGTTTTCCGGAGAAGGGTGACCCGCTGAACACGGGCGATGCAAGGTGGTCAATAAAGAATCTGAAAACTTTCTCGATGAGCTCTACCGTACGGCATGTTCTCGGTTGCGAAGCGACATTAAGTCTAACGCTGAGCGTATAGAGATACAGTCGATAAATGATCGGCGACAGTCAGCGTTTAGCGTTGCTGACTTGCTTGTTACAGATAAATGCTTCCCCTGCTGTTGACCCTGAATATCAATACGCGGCATACAATCTTGAAACGAGTGCCTTTGGATTCCTTTATGCTGCGCTGCTGTGGCTTTGCTTTGTTTCCATTTTCAACCCGATGTTCAGTTCTGATCTATTTCCATTACTGATGTACAGCAAACAAACCACGGGACGAAAACAGAGCATCAAGGAAGACGACAACTGCTGGGCGAGGTGCCAAACCTAATAGTAAACGGTCCTGACTACGAAGGTCCATTTCCCACCAATCGCCCATGCTCCGCTGTGATCACGTGGATCTCATGCTGCAACCCAGAACATGGGAAATTGGTCAGCGAAGACCTTAGGCGATATGGAACTAAAGCAATCATTGAGTAGTTAAGTTCGATAAAGATGTGGATGTGGTCCATTCAATAGGATATGCCCAGTAATGGGAACATAAGGAACAACTCTCTCGTTATGAAGTCGGCCCACAAAGTTTCTACAGTACGCTTACTGTGGTCTGTCTCTTAAGCAAGGTGTTGTTCTTTCAAATTCAAAAGCATGGCTTGAAACCGAGCTTTTCTACAAAGAGGCTTAACCACCTTTGCTCAAGTTGTCATCTGGCTTGGCTTGATAAATTGGGTCCAGTGGTATTTATATTCAACTCTACAAAACTCTTCTTTGAAACGAACTTCTAAAAAAACAAGAAAAACACTTCAGCGCTGTATACTGCCGCAGGGTGCGGCACTCCTGATCAGAGCGCTTTTCGAAGTCCCTAAGTGTGAATAGTAGGAGCTAACCCTTCTTGCTTCATTTGGTGCGAAGTGGTCTTAATCTTGAGTATTACAGTGAAATTTTCGCTTCAGCCTACCTAAGGTCAGGAGACCAAGTGTGAACGAAACCCTCTGAGCAAATGTTTCAATGGTTCAAAGGAGTAATCATGCTTGTGAGAGAACGACAGTGGGAATGAAGCAAAAATGTATCTGTTCCTGGCTCTAATCCATCAAAAGTCTTCCGGTTATCGATCTCCTTCTCTCCATCACATCGCACGTATGCTGGGTCCAACTCCCTGTCAAGTAATCTTCACAATATTTTCTGTGGTTAACTCTTTTTTCCAAGCCCTCCATCCCTTCGGGATTGGTTAACTGGTACCAGACTCGTCTGGGAGGAAAGCACTGACATGTACACCGGTTGGCTACCGCAAGTCATTGTCTAGACTACATAAGCCTTCAATACGCCACTACGATTCTGAATGGAAGTCAACTGCGTAGGCGCATCCCTCAGACGGGATTGATTAACGCCCCAGAACTTTATCCTTTTTATTCTTTTTCTCCATTTAGTTCAGTCAGTTTAGTGCGCAAGAGGGGCCGTTAAGGGCCTTTGCAGCAAAGTAACTGGGCTTGATCCTAAGCAGTCCGGTCCGTTCGCGATGTACAAGACAATACAGCATCATGCATCTAGAATCATGGTAAGATCTGAATGCTCTTTTTTCGAATGTATAAGATGAGATATCGGTAATCGGTTTTGTGTGGAAAGGCTTCACGTTCGCAGTGAAATCGCCTAAGATTCTGTAGAGAAAGATAGGATCTAGAACTCGCTGCACAGGACGTACTCACAATAGTAAGGTCCCTGGTCATTGGTCTAGCCTTAACATCGGCTAGATTGGGTCCGAAATATGTTGTGCCCACACAAAAGAACATCGAGCCTGTTGAGTGGAACTAGTATGTGAGGATCAGAGAATGATGGACGAATGTAAGACGTTTAGGCTTCACGAATACGAAGGATAATGAAACCCAGCTCGGAGTGATCGGTTTGCTTCCGATTCTCGGAGAGAATCGGGAGCAACTTCACCCGAGAACGGGAACCGCAACTGACCCCTTTGACAATGCCACAGCGAATCAAGCGAGTGCACTAGGGTACAACAAAGTTTGTAAAATCGACAAGTCGATATTCCAATTCCTACTTTGTGGGTAAACCTTTCATCCCCGCCTTAACCGATAAGGTCTTGAGGCCTTAATCAATCCAGTCTGAAGGATGAGCCATCCATCCGATTTCAATTCAGGATCGTAGTGACGTTTTCAATGCGTATGTGGCCTGCAATAATTTGCGGTGGGCAGCCAATGTACAAGTCAGTGCTCCTAACCTCCTAGACGAGTCTGGCACCGACTAACCGTCCCCGGAGGGATGGAAGGCTTTGTTGGCCTAGGCAGGTATCGGTCCTCTAACATGCGTGTGTGAAGTGCGCCACTTGCCACAGCACCACCTCCGCCACTTATCTACGTACTTCTTCAATAAACTATTTTTGCGAGGATTGTATCTGTACAAGTCTTTTATTTGAGTGTGGCATCTTAGACACTGGAGCCACAGATTACTGTGTACTAAATGTGTTTGCTGCCTCAGCCCTAGAAAAATCGGCAGCCATTGCTATCAAACACTGTTCTGCTTTTGGCTCCGACGCCTGTGGCAATATCGTCCTTCACCGGTGCCTCCTCCTTCAGTTTTTTGTGGAATTCCTGACCCTACGCTGCACGTAGATCGTTGTTTCCTTGCATCAGATAGACAGCCAACGAAAAATTGCCAAGCATAAACTCATCTGTGCAACCCCTTACTCGACATCCTTAACATCCATGTCCACAGTCTCCAGTATCCAGTTGGTTCGGCAAGGATTTTCGCTCCCTTCTTAGCTGTCATTCGCACAACAGTCAGACGATGAACGAATTCCTTGATGTGAGCCAAAACAATTGTAAAAGTTTGTTGTAGACCAGGCAGTGAGCACGACAGAGTTCTGCGCACATTCATTCTTCACCTCTTAGTTTTCCTAGTATGTCAAAGCATGTGACGATAAATGCAAAATAATTTTTTCATCGTGGCCTCAGAACTTGACCTCTCCCACTGCTTCACATTCTGACTCTTAGCGAATTTATTGCGTTTCCGTTTTCCCTCTGCGAACGGCTTACTTCGGGGTGCAATCCTGTGGTATAGAACTCTTCTTATAGTCTTATCTATTGCTCAGTTGAGGATGAATTGAGATTATTTCCTTTCATGTTCGTGCTTCCTCTTCATTGATCAGCTTGACCTGGAGGGCGATCCCACACGCTTTATAGGGGATCAATATGCATCCCAATACCTTTACAGCTCTAACTGAACGTGAACACATGGAGCAAACTAGAATTAGTGCGCTCTTCATAACCTTTTCTAACCTCCTCATCACCCAAGTAGAAAGTGGTAACTGGTCGGCAGTAATGAGGCCAATGGTAGGCTCAATCTGAAGTGTAGTGTTCAGTGGAGTGTACTTCCTCTATAGGAAGGCGGAACTGAGAAGCAGCGAGTGCGAATAAGGTAGAACTGACACGTTTCACTGTTGCCTGAATGTTAGTTTTTGTTTTTATTCTGTTCAAGCAAAAAGAAGACGAAGGCGTCTTAGCGGGACAAACAGGAAGCCACGAATATGAGGCGTTAGGAGTGTGTAGGAGGCACCTAAAGTTCAAAGGGCAGGGCACTGGACGTGAACGTGATGGCGAGAACTCAAGGGCACAATGAGGACCCATCCAAATGCTAATGCGAGATGATTCAGCACTAACTCTTCACTATTCCACCATTGCGAAAAGACTGGACCTAACAAACGGTTACTTCCCAAATTCGAGAAAGGAACTTTCTAAATATGCTCATCACTGGAGAAGAGGAGTGGGCGCTAGAGAAAACCTTGTGAACAATAGACAACTGATGGATCACGATCTGGACCCAATCATTCACAAAGCCTAGCCTGCATCTAAAGACCCTTTCCTGTTCGTGGTCCAGGTGAGGTACGGAGTACTGGAAGTTCCTACAGTTTCAGTGACTAAAGGTCCTGGTCTTTCGTTATGTCGTCTTTGGTCAGGTCGAACCACTACTGCACCACACTACCTAAAAGGACCTAGTTTGAGCTGGGAGCCTATAGCCGAATGCTAATCCTATGGTAGTCAAAGCTGACTTAGATGGCCTATGGATGACTATCTGTCTAGCCTCCTTTTTCCCAAAGAAAAAAAAAACCAACCACAGGTTTAAAACACTCGATGACTTCTTCAAAGCCTCTTTCGCACACCATGTATTGAGAAAATATCAGAAAGGACCTGCCTAAGTGTTGATGTTGAATAAAGGTACATACCTACGACTTCTAGAACTGTTCACTTTTGAATATTAGAAAAAAACGTTCATCAAATGTTACAGAGGGCCATGCGACTACCAAGTAGCACCAATAATTGGAGAACTGGAAAAATCACTCGCCCAAAGTAGGCCAAGTTTCCGGTGTGTAGCCACAGCGTGGGTGGCGTCACTATCTGCGGAACCATACCTGTGCTGGGATTACGATTACACACAGAAGAAAAAAGTAGAAAAATGGAAGGTCGCCAAGAAAGGAGCATCGCATGTTGTGAGTTGAGCACCTTGCTTGCCTTTCGACCTTGAGGAATTAGGGGACCACGCTGCAGCCCCTAGCTCTCCTATCAGTTGGATACATCGTCATCGTCGACATGAGTAAATCAGCTGAGAGATTTCCGACAAGCGTGTGCGGAAATTGAAGACTTACGCATGGGATGGCCAAGGAGACAATTTGTTAGGTCGACGGAAAACGGTCAGCGTCAGAGTAACCATACTCCGAAAATCTCTCGTTTTGCCTTCTCCTTGTATTCCACCCTCCAGTGATGCGCATGCACGACCCAACGAAATTTGACTTGGCTGGGGATCACTCCTCATTTTTCACTCTATCACTTGTGACTCTGTACTTTCGATCACAGCAGGCCGTCGCTCCGACCATCCTTCCCCCTTAACTCGTACATTGCCTGAAATCATGAACTAAACAGAGTCTCGTGTTTTTGCTACGTTTTTGTGTTTTCTAAGCCTTCTCCAACACCTCCGGATCCTGGATCCTCTTAAAAACTTTTCTTCATCTAAATAATCTCTTTGTTCTCCAGAAGCCATCACTTCGAAATATTTTCACACTACGTTGTTGTAACTATTGGGTCATCTCATCCTAAACTTGGCAAGTCTATTTTTCCAAAGAAAACGAGCAACGAAAGAGATAAAAGACTCATATTCCAGGGTTAAGTCAAGTAGGTTTCATCATTGCCAGCGTCCGGGATCTATTCACATCGTCCAGTTAGCGTCCAAGCACTAAGAAGCACGTATAAAATGCTGTGCAGGCTTGCTTTGGCTATCGACCGGTTGTCAAAGCGATCAAACCTGACATGTGCCCGAATTCGACCCTTTGACTTTGACCCTCGACGTGCAAACCTACCTGTGTTTCCATTATACCCAATGTCCGTTTCAAAAGTGGCTATAGGCAAAGATTGTCACGCCGTTGAATCTAGGGCTTAGCACCCGAAACGACCTCGGCCAACCGTAGGGAGACATTTCCTTTAATGTGTTGTAGATAAATGGTCCTGATCCGACCAGTCAGAATCACTGCGTGAGCTGTTTTTGTTGTTTGAACGAGAAGAGCGCAATAAAGGGCTATAGTGCATTAACCGTAAGTGTCGCTGTTGTGCCATTCCGCCGAAATCGGGCAAGATCTCATAACATAAAATCAGGGCTCAAAGACGAAGGGTCCCGATGTGGTGGGTAGTGGCTCGTGGCCGCGAGCGGAAGGTGCACTTCCGGTGAGTTTGCAAGCAACACTACCCAGCTTCCTGCACCCGCAACAATGCTTTCGAACCTATTATCTTCATTACTCGACTAACATAGCAATGAAAAGCTGTTGATCAGCTCTATCCCCCTTCTTGCAATTTTTTTTGATTGAGTTTTCGAACACCAGTTGACCAGGGCGAGTGACTGAATGGAAAGAGTAGAGGTCGAGGTGACTTTGCGTTTCATGGCACACTGCTATATTTCACATCATTCTTCGTTGGTCCCTTTTGTCATACACGACCCTCTCTCATTTCGTACATTTGGGACGGCACCTGCTCATATTCTCCATCAACAATTGCTCAGCCAAAGATTGAGGTGTTTTAGGGAGCATATTAACTTGATTGAAATGAATGCACTGATTTATAACCTTTTTGTGGTGGGGCGATCTGTTTAGCTTAGAAGCGATTCACGAGCAGATCCCCTTTTCATATCCATCGTCTTCATGAAACCCGGATGTAGGCAGATGCGGGCTGATCCTCTCTAGGCGCACTTGGAATTAGCCAGTGTTTGCCTGCTCTAGGAGAGGTATTTGACAAGCACGGTTCAGTGCTGACCAAGTCCATCACTTGTTAAAAGAACGCGGCCAGCAACTGTTTTCCGCTGAGACCACGTGTCGATGCCTCAAAGACAAAAGTTTCCTTTCAGAACATGCCTGTCGCGCGAATCTGAACTCTGCCCTAGAAAAAAGGAAGCCCTGTTCCAGATGTGGGGACACCTAAAAGCAGCTCGGAGTGGTGATGGTGTAATTGTCGAGTGGTGTTCGATCACATCTCGCATTGTCAGAAGATTAACCCCTTCCAGGCCAACAAACCTTCCATTCCCTCAGGGATGGCAACACTTTCGTTTGGGTAATTAAAACTCTGACTTTTACATTTGCTGGTCACCGCAATACATTGATAGACCACATGCGCATTCAGAGATGCAACTACGATTCTGTATAGAAGTCGAGTGCGTAGGTCCACCCCTGGAACATATTCTATTAACGCTAAAAGTTTTTTATTTTTCGACAGTAGCTTGTCGAAAAAGCCTTTGCTTCATCTTGCGCTGTAATGGAACCTTTGCTGTATCTCAGTATTGATTGCACTGATCCTGCTCCTTGGTTTTATAGAGAAGATATTACTGCGATGCTGCTTGAAAGGGCATCATCAGCCTCAAATAGTCCTGATGGAGTTTCAAATTTGATTTTTAAGCAATGTATACATGAAATCACTGGTTCTCTTGAGTTCTTGATTAACCTTAGTTTCATGAATAATGAAGTGCCAAGGAAATGGAAACACTCTATTGTCATTCCGCCGCCCACCAAAAAAGAACCATTATCTTATCCTGGAAAATATAGGCCTATAATCTTGACCTCTATTTTTGCCAGGGTTTTCGAGAAAGTCCTCAAGAAATACATAGTTTTTCATCTTAATAAGTTTGGTATGATTCCAAATTCTCTTCATGGTTTTTGTAAAGGTAGATCTACTGAAACTTCGCTACTGGAGTGTCTCAGTGAGTGGACAACGTCCTTGGATCGGGGAAGAACGTAGATGTAGTTTACCTTGATTTCCAAAAAGCATTCGATAGAGTTTGCCATGAGTTATTGGTCCAAAAACTGGAGCATTCGGTTTCCATCCTCGTATGAGGTATCTGATAAAAGAATTTCTATATAACAGACATTCCAAGTTTCAATGAAGGATCCTTACTCATCTGTTCGTACTGTAAAATCAGGAGTACCTCAAGGTGGGGTACTTTCACCGGTTTCGTTTAACATATTTACTTCAGACTGTCCTTGGTTTCTTGAGGACCTTGACTTTATTTGCAACCTTTATGCAGATGACATAAAGGTTGTAAATTACGTTATAAAGTCTGAGTTGGGTCTGACATAAATCTCCAAAAAACAATTGATAAGGCAGTTGAATGGTCTGTAATAAATCGTCTCCCTTTTTCCAACGAGAAAACACAAATTTTGTGCCTAGGCAAGCGTGCTCGGATTCCTTTATATCGTTTGAGTGTTCCAATTCTCAAAGGGTATCTGAAGTCCGTGACCTGGGATTCCATTATGATAAGACTCTTGACTTTTCTAACCATTATAAAGTATTAGTTTCAAAAGCTCTCCGTCGAAGTTTCAATGTATTCAAAGTTCTTCGCACCAATGACCCTAATACTTTGCGTTCGTCCCATTTTGGAATGTGGATCTACTG
>UZAF01016697.1:35005-68417 GCA_900617895.1 Haemonchus placei
AATGGCAAAACTATTGTGGTTGTTTTTAAGTTTTTCACAATTGTGTTTTTCAATACGAGAGGTTCCTGAACTAAGGTTTCAACCATGACAACAAGAACTCAAATTAAGTCGCAGTTTTTTAGTAATAGAGTTATGTCAAGTTTCAACTCTCTTTTACGTTGAAACCTCATCCCCCTTAGTTATTGTAATTTTGAAAAATCTATTAATAAGTTGATTTGATGTAGTTAAGTTTAGTTCGGTAATGGTCAATATTGTTACCTTTTATTTTACATGCTTATACATAGCATGTCTGTAAATAAATGAATAAATAAATAAATAGACAATCGAGCCTCAGAAAGAGGGCCTTGTATGCTTTGAGAAGCTACCCGTTTTATAATAGCAAAAAGTTAACCACAATCATTGAAGGTAAGCATCAGACCGCCTTTTTCTGAAGTACTTCCCTCTCGCTCGGAAGTACGCTTTTGCAAAGCGGAAATACAGATAATCCGCTTCCGGAAATTCATGGGTTCATCCTTTTAATCCATTTGCATTTGAGTTGAGTGCAAAGTGGCTTTCACTCCATACCTTATCCGGTTCTTCCTCTCTTGAGGTTCCCCCTCCCCCTTCCGCCCCTTCCGACTTCAAACCCTTCGATGAGATAAGGCCCTCAGCAGAACAAAGTTCAATAAGAAAAGTTAGAATAAAAGGACGCAAGAATAGTCTCGTGGCCCATCTCGTCTCTGGATCTAATCGGCATATTCGACTTCCATTCAAAACCGTGTTGGCGTTTTCATTGTGTGCGCGGCCTATACAACGACTTTAGGGGATTAGTCATTGTAGCCAGTCCCTTGCCTTCCCAGCAAAATACGGTGCGAACTTAACAAATCCGTAGTCATGGGAAGACTGTCTTTCAGTGCGGATATTATTCCTCGATTCAATCCCAAGGCCATACTTATGCTAGTTGTGATTTGCCTCTACACTTCCTCCACTCAGTGAAGAGTTCAAATGACCACTTTTTGAACCTCTAGAGTTTGACCTGCAGCACCCTCAATGTGAAATTGTAAGCTCCACCCAGATTACGTCATCCTGACTTGATACCGTCTCTTAACGGTCCATGTGTTCATTTTTATCATAAACTTGCCTTGCCTTTTGTCATCGATATCATACTTTGCTATTTTTTTCATTTGTAAGTATCAGCATGATATAAGAGAAAGGAGTAAATGGTTTTGCCAAGCTGGCTGTTTACATTTCGTATTTTCTCATACCACCTATTTTCTTTGCAAATTTAACTGACTCGACATCCAAGCTGCAAAACTGCAAAGTGAATATTCGATCACATACAGACGCACGCCTTGAACATATCGGTCGGATCCCTATCTTACGCCGAGCTCACCTCCTTTCAGTTACCAAGTCGGACTATTTGGTCTACTGGTACCATCCCTATTTTCTGTCCAATTGGTTTGCTATTTCTCGGTTGTTTGTGAGGGTCTATACGAGGTGAAAAGCTGTCGAAATATGGCGAACATGTGATTATCTTCTGTGGATTGGAGAATATCTTTGAGCAGTGTTCTAGTGTTCCCATCCTATCCGCTGTGCAACTCAGTAGTCTGAAAGCTAGTCATCACTTGTAATCTTGAGACTACATGGAATGTATGTACGTAATTGGTGTCGATAAGAGCTGCCATACATGAACACAGATTGGAAATTGGTAGATTTTTCCGCGGCAGTGACACTATACGCTGAATAAAACATCGTTTTTGTTGAAGACCGTCGTCTTTGTACACATCAAAGCAGCTCCCATTGGGAGACAGTCGTTGTTCACTGTGCTCTGTGAGTCGGCTTTAGTCAGTTTTTTCCTACTCTTAAGATTCGCCCCGGCTTTGTGGGTGCTTCTGGTCAAAGGGAAAAGAGAAGGATGTATGATATCATTCCAGTTCCGAGTAACCCTCATCTTCCTACTACGTGACATCCATACTGCTCAAAAAAATGGGTGTTGCATTGAGAATTCATTAACCTCTCGACAAACACAATATGTGGCCATGATTGCGTGGAGGAGGTCTTGAAGAAGGGCATTCTCATTGGCCATTGACGTTTTTCATTCTCACATTTCGAATTACACATAATTGCTTGTCTGAGTGGGTTCTAGACGTTTCCACGTCAACAATGTTGATTACATTTTGAAGATTTGTCATAAGAATAAGAGCGGCCTGAGGCACTGAATTGTTGACGTAACACAAATGGCCAGTAAATCGAAATATTCCATTTCAGACAAAATGCAAATAGAAATATAGCAGAAGTCAATATTCGGTTATTGTTTTTTCAATGAACTTTCTAACTTTCTTTTCCTCTCTTGACTGTTTTCTTTCCAGAATAATCCGTTCTTAAGCAGTGATGCCTTTGAGCAACGTCTATATGGAAATAGTATTGAATCGATTAATTCCGATGTAATCTCAAAGTTCCAAACCTTTAGTAATTTTCCAATCAGAGAACGTGTCAGGCAACTAATCCTAGGGCTTAAGGGAGCAATCACGCGAATGAATGCTTGCGAAGGCTCCCATGAAACTAGACAGCTTCTCATTTTCTTTCAAATTCTTATCTTAAACTTGAAGTATCTCGAACCGTCTACTCAAGTTATAACAACGGAGATGCCATGGTTCCTTAAGAAAAAAACTTCAACAAACCGCATCTTTCCCAACTCTGTTCCTTTCCTATTTCACTTTGAAGTAGTCCTTTCTGAGACTTGGCCGTGTGCCTCGGATTGAATCCATGTTGCGACTCCTTTTGTCGTACAATTGAAAAACAGATGGGTGGCGGTGGCACGCTATGGTCACTGGTTCGGTATCCGCCTAAGCCAACCAAGCCTTCCATCCCTCTGAGGCCGGTGCTACACTCGTCTGGGAGGATAGAAGCATTGGCTTATCCCATCGGCTGGTCACCGCGAGCAAGTCATTGTATGGGCACTTAGGCATTCAAACCTACACTACAATTCTAGGTGAAAGTCTAGTGCGAGGATGATCAGCATCAGAGGGTTTGATCTTTTCGCCACTACGGTTCTGATGGGAGTCGAATGCGTGGGCACATCCCTTAGACTGAATCGGTTAACGCCCCAAGACTTCATTCGTTATCCTTTTATTGAAAAACGGAGTAATGGAGTGACGATGCTGAAACCAGACCTTCGGCTAGTAGGCTAGGCGGTCCTTCCTACCAACCTGAGAGGGTCACAATTCGGCTGGGTGAGCCAGATACCTATCTAAACCTTCGTTAACTCGCTTTCTGTAGCTGTCTGTAGCTTTTAGCAGTCTATCTCACAGGATTCTGGCACGTTTGGATCATAGTGGGTCCCAGAGTCATAAAAAATACGATCATACAAAATTGGGGATAGCTACAAAAAGACGGTGGTCTCATCTTCAGTGGTTTGGCCTTACCATTAATGGTCACACCCTTGAAGATGATAGCCGTTACATGAAATCGGCAATGAATGATCTGGACTGAAACCTTCACTAGGAGCTAGGGATGAGTTGACGACATTATTTTCGCAAGTACTTTCTTGCTTCCCACCTCCATTTAGTTTTTCTTGGCTGAGGTTCCATGTTCAGTGGTGGGCTGGAAGGGGAGAAAAAATCGAGTTAAACACAAAGCGGTAGGCGTAGTAAGCTGCAGACCGAAGACGCATTCAGATTTCCCACTATCGGACGCTTCAGAGCCCACTTCAGCGGTGAAGGCCCCCATACTCTATCATTTTCTATTTTCTTTTATTTCCTTCTCATCGTGCAGACTACCACTGTGGGTTTTTCGAGCGGCGTTGACGATTTCCTTTTCCAAAATCTCATTTCCATTGAAATCAGTTCGATTCAAAAGATGGATGGGAGCGCTTCATATCGTCAGCAAGCGTCAGTGTCGTTGTCTGGATGGACAATTAATTCCATGCAGATTCTCTAATCACGTTGCACTCGCTTTGTATGGGTAACCCTATTTATTGGCGTCATCATAAAAGAGAATACCAGTCTCCCTCTAATACCCGGAAATTCAATTCTTTCAAGGGAGCTAGAGATAGTTAAGATTTCAGCCGAAGGAAGAGTCAATTCATTTCACCTCTGGTCCCAAATATGACAAAAACACAGAGCTGGGAGACTGCAAGAGTACCCAATGGTGCAGGTGCACGCCGGGTAGCTGACATCTGCACCATTAGATACCCTTTCAGCCACCCAGCTACACCATTAGGTTCTCTTTCAACCTCCCAAGTATGACCCCTGAGTGGCACCATTTTTCAAATTCTTTATAAATATTTCACTCCAAATAGCTCTGAATTTGAAACAGATGTAAACGGTGAGCATGGGTGACTTCTGCGGTTTCAGAAGGGTCTGTTCCTTGTTCTTTGCACCATGGAAACTTGTGCGTTGGTCTGATTTCCTCTTGTGTGGAGCATTCTTATCCTCAGTTCAATTACCATTTTGTTTGCAAAAACCTACTTAATAGATGTTGTCGCTTTATCAGTCACTTCAATAGCTTATCAGTGAACATCATAGAACTCTTTAACTACGAAAATATCAAGCACCTTACAGAAATTTCCGGACGATCTCTCTAGTGCCTGGCTCCCGTTATCTCAAATGCACCTCATGATTGGAAGCAAAGATTAAGTATGACTGAAATATGGTCAAGCTCCATCTAGAATTCAGTCCCAGTAGCTGTAGCGTTTGGGCATCCCATGGCGTGCAGCGTATGGAATCGACTAATGGCTGCTTTTGGATAACAAGCAAATCACGTAATAATTGAGTGAATTATTGCCAGGGAATTATTGACAAGGCTGTGTTGAGTGACATATTTCCTTATTGATGAAATGGCTACTCTGAAGGAAAAGGAAAACCATGACACATCCGCTAGGGTGTAGCCAGAGGCCCGCCCGGACCGTTCGAAACGGTTGCCACACGAACTTTGGCTTCGGACTGTGTACAAGCACATTTCACCTTTACGCTGTACAAGATCAAAGGTCCTCCTCGTGTCCTTTTATGACTAGCCGCCCCCCTAAGCAAATACTTTCGTTACTTTTGTAAGGTTGGCCACGTTGAAGTGTCCTGACCTGTGGACTTGTAGAACAAACAAAAAAAAANAAAAAAAAATAATCGGGTAGGATTAAAAACGGAGTTCCAATCGAAAAGTGGGGACTGGTCATTTCTAAATGTTCTATTCTAGTCTTTGCCGAACACGTTCACGATCTTTTCGAAAGCTTCTTTGAACCCCATGTGCCTAAAGTATTTGGTGACGTCCATACTTTTCGAGAGTTCCTGTCCAACCATCCGGAACCGAACTTCTTTTGATCAAATTCTAGCTCGGCACCCAGAGCGAAGCACTCCAGTGATACCAGTATTGTTTTTAATGAACCCTTTCTGGGCAGCTCTGTCAGCAGGGCTAAGTTTACCCATCAATCATAACAACGGAAGCGGGTAAGATTTTTTTCAAACTTGGTCGCCTTTTTGTAGCTTTCTAGAAAGTACCGGCAAGTGAGCGGAATAAATGAAGAATTCCATATAGAAAAAGGCAGTGCCAACTCCCGGCAAGATAGCCAGACACTTGTTGAAACACAGCGAAGAAACTTACTACTCAATGTGCCGGCCAACAGTCCCTACTGTGGGTTTTTTGGTTGGTCACTACCGAAGAAGAAGAGCTTCAAGAGTTTCTTTTTGCAATTCGAAAAATCAGTCAGGCATATGGCGGAAGGCGGAATTTCGATCGTACCGGCTTGGAAGAAGGCGATTCCGCCGTAAGTCAGCTTGTTGTTAGGGTTGTCCTATCTATCCGTCTGCTTGGAGTACTCCTTCGATTTTTAGGAAAGCTGCGGCGTAGTAGGTCTCAGACCATAAAAAATTCCAACACTAGCGCAAAAATTTCCTGAAGATTTTGATATACAGAAATAGTCAGAAGCCTCGTTTCCAGTGGTTCAATGGTGCCACAGCTTTGTAACGGTCACCGCACTAACGTCCCTGGCCTCAAACAAAATCGGCAGTGAACGAGCTGACCCGAGGGGAAGCAGTACGCAACAAGTTAGGAAGCAGGAACAACAGAACTCATATAGCTCGTTTGAATCAAACAGCCTAAGGTCAAGCTGACGTAGGTGACTTTGACTGGAAGCCCTGATCCCTATTTGGATTATTGAAATCATAAGTTAAGATAGCATTGATAGTAAAAAACATTAAGATAGCATTGATAGTAAAAAAACAATCTTTTCAAGCCAGCCAAGATTCTATTTCAGAATTCTTTAGCGTCAAGGTTTTAGCAGATATATGATAGGTACGGAAGCGGACATCCCATACCTACATCCTGTGCTCCTATTTCTTCCCATTGAATATGCCCCTTCGTCCTTCGTGCGATCTCGTGAACACCATGAGTTCTCTGTGATCAAACCTCGCTTTTTTCCGAGTTCTTAAGAATGTAAGGTATTTCAATGCTAGTTCCTTTAGAAAAATGCGCTTGTAGTCACGTCTGAGCTAGAAGGGTAGTGGGGTCTTGGAAATTGCTCAATTTGGGGGGAAAAGGCTGTGTAAGCGAGAAGGATCAAAGAAATATCAGTAAAATTCGGTTCAATTGGTTCAGTTCCTTTGGTATACGTTTGAAATAAGCTAAAAACTGGATAGTTGTTTAGCAGGGGTGAATCTCAAGTATTTGTGGTTTCCGATTGTCACGAAGGCGATACGGACGAAATCAACCGTATAAATTCAGACTAGGTCGGTCAATAGATCTTGGTTCCAAAAACTGATTGATTGATTCGATAAGCTGATTCCATCCTTCCTAGTGGAGTTGGCAACCCTACACTGATTTTTGCCTCAAAAATATTTATCGAGGTTACTGCAACTTTCACATTCGTTGCTCAAAATCCTGCTGAATTCTAACTATTAGGTCGATGCATAATTTTTGCGGATTTTTTTTAGCAAATTTTACTTGAAGAAGCGATAGAGATATTTAGCAAGGACATGTTCAAATAAATGCTCCAGAACATGTCCACCATTTATGTACGTCAAGCACTGCCTCCCATTTGCTAGGCGGTCGGATTCCACAGGCGCAGAAGTTTTGATTCATGGAGGCGATCACGCCTTGACGTTGGCCATCAAGCCATCCACTTCGTCGAAAGCTGTTCGTTAACCAATTTTTCAACGGGCGAACAACGTGGTAATCCATAGGAGTTTCTGTTGGTGAATAGGGCGTCCGCAGAAGCAGATTCCATTCCTTGTTCAGCTTTAGCTGACTGATTCATTGCCGAGAAGTTCGTTGAGATCACGTTATGACTGCGCGGCCTTCCGAAATTTCTCGAAGTAATAGAGTATAATTTGGCGTATATGAAGATGACTTTCCAGACATATTTCTGTTAAGAAAAGCGAGGAGATTATTTCACAAATATCCCGAATTCAAAAGTTTGATTTTGTCGAGGGAAAAGAAGCCGCGAAAAAATCCGCAATAATTATGTATCAACCTAATACCAATGCCGGCGAATCCATCACGTCGGAGGATTCACCAGAAAATATGGGAAACATTCTTTGACCAACTAAGAACTCAGAACTATCCATACTTATCGCAGATGCTTATTGTTACCCCCATTGTCTGAGGTTTGCCTTGCTAAGACGTGAACAAAGTAATTGCTTTCTTGTTACTATGCAAAGCGTATGAGAAATGCATATAAACAGTACTGAGCTGCTTCGGACGTGAGATATAAGCCGACGAGAAAATTGAGAACATTATTGAGGCAGTCCACGAATGTTTTTAATGTGCTCAAGAAGAAGCCATTCTTAGTGAACCCTAAGCTGAGGAAGTGGCACGACTCAACCTAAACAAACTTAGGTCGCGCCATATTCGTCTACTATGTGGTTTTTGACAAATAGCGATGGCTTGAAATTCGTAGAGCCCATGGTTTTTAGAACTTCTTCGAAATCCTACACATGCCTGGTCAGATCTGAAGGTCGCACACCACCTCAACGCTATAATTTGACAGTATTCTTGTAGGAAGATCGGAAGTGGTGTAGTGGCATGTATCGCTATCATACGCATGGTGAATTTAATTGAATTGATACCCGCCCAGGCTAACTAAGCCTTCTATTCNTCGCACACCACCTCAACGCTATAATTTGACAGTATTCTTGTAGGAAGATCGGAAGTGGTGTAGTGGCATGTGGCGCTATCACAAGCATGGTGAATTTAATTGAATTGATACCCGCCCAGGCTAACTAAGCCTTCTATTCTTCCGCTGTCGATGATTCAGTTCCGGAGTTGCTGGGAGGATAGGAGCAACGTACATCGGCAGGCAAGCTCGATTCATTGTTTTGGTCATATCCACATTCAGTACGTCATGACTATTCTGGATGGAAATCAAATGTGTAGGTGAATCCCAAAAACAGGTTGATAAGCCCCATAATGCTTTACAGAAGGTGTTCCTAAAGGTAGTTGTACAAAGTCCACTACTGTTGTTCCATTCGTCTCACATTTCAAAAACAATTATGTGTAGCGATGGTGCATCTCCACACTGCCCTGTGTGTTTGTCGCTATGCAAGTCATCCGTAAGGTAATTACTGTACCTAATGTGTACAAGTAATAGTTCCTCAAGAGGTCATTGAGGGCTTTCCTCTTGTCTGGTGATTGCATCTTGTTTTTATTGGAATCTCGTTACTCATATAATGCTTATGCCCCCGATTATATGTGTATGTTGTGGTGATCAAAAATAAAAGTACAGCCGTTGATTGGCACAGTATCAAGGGAAAAACCCTGACAGACAATCAACATCGGTTTATACTTGCTTTCATTTTTGGTGTACCACATGTTTGGTTTTGAATCGCTTTTTGTTCGGATTCGGGAACTTCAACAAAATTTACTTTTCCTAACATACGCCTAATTGAGAAGAGTAGGTTCTGAGGGTACGTCACTCCATAGCTTAATTGGCTTTTTTGCGATGTTCGCAAAGCTTTTTGTGACGTGTTTACCGCATTATGTATCGATACTCTACAGATGGGAGATGGGCAGTAGGAACGGTTTTTGCAATCGATCCGCCGCACGCGGCTGTCGCGGACCATTTGCCTCGCTGTGACAGCTCTAGCGTTCTTCATACAGCTCAATCGCTATGTGATTATTATTTTTTGCATGATTCTAGTATTAGAGTGTTCTTTTGTTCCTGTATTTCTTACTTGCTGTAGCACTCTGCTACGTTCCTTCGCGCGCGGCGCCCCTCTCGCCGCAACGCAGCAATTTCGTTCCTACTGCACCACACCCCTCTACTGGTTTCTGAGTATGTTCGTGGCGAATTACCTGTGGAACAGTGCAGTAGCACGAAAATGTGTCTTCGAGTAGCCAGTCCTATTCTATCAATTGATATATATCATACTTTTGAGGATCGGTGGATTCTGTCAAGACCGTAACAATCACAGCATTGTTAGGGTTTGATTCGAAAAAAAAAAACTATTCTTTGGAGAAAAGAAATAAAATCAGCAAAGAAATCGACCTGCCAAACAAACTTCATGCAATCCGTTTTTCCGTATTCCGTTTTTCTCCATCGAATCATTTCATTCACACCCGATTACCGTCAACAAAGAGCTATTCCTATTTTAAAGCCTTATCCATTTGCAATAGTATCAGGCTTCTGTGCTATTGTCTGTTCAAAGTTAAAAGCCGCACACATTCACGGGGTAATCGAGTTTGTATGATCTCTGACGCTTCCACAGGCCTCCACCAGACCTTCCAGATGTCCAGAACACCCAGATGTCGTTTATCATAAAGTTGTATGGATTACATCATTGATCAGCTCAAATTGATGCTGCGATAATTGATGTGTTCTCCTTGAAGACACGGTTCACGAGTAAATGGTTTCTGAGATTCCCCACAGGATGAATTTGAGGCCCCCGCGTATACCATATTTGGCCCCATTAAGTCGGAAAACGGCCTACTTAGGGAGTTATAAAGGCTCAAAGATAGGATTTGATTGTGTATTCTCGTACGAGTTTCGCCGGCATTGTAGAAGCTGCACCCATCACAAGGGAACCTATGTAGGGAGTTCAAACAACTTGTTGTGATCCTTAGCGGCAGTGAAGGACAGTTCTATATAGTTCTGGCTTGATGTAGTCAGCTCCTTGTGCAAGTGCAATAACTGAAATCTCGTCCAAATACTCCTTCCATGTTATTTCCGTCATAGCAATCTCGTCCAAACTCTATTTTTCCTACTTTTGAAGAGCCGTATTTTTTTCGAAATAGGCGAATTCTCTTGCTTTCTTCTCTACCGATGAACTATTCAAAAGCTATACGTCCGCTCCTCGGATAACTATGGGTACCTCAAAATTATCGTGAACTTGCCTTCAAAGATTAAATCGGAGAATGGCCTGGCTTCCCACGTGAGCTGAGCTTTTCTTAGCAATTGGCAGAAGCAAACAATTACATCTACATAGTTCGAGCTCTTCAAAATTCATACGAAATAATAATCCCCGTTTTACATTCAAACAAACACCCATTCGACGTGATTTTTCAATAACTACAGAAGCTACCCCATCCATACGCAGAGGAATGGAATTTGCTGTCTCATCGCTTCAAAACGAGCAATGTATAGGACTCAATAAATCTGCTCGTTAAATTAATTTCACTCACGCCTCGCTCTTGCTGCTGCTGCTGGATGTACTGAGAAAAGGTCGTTTGCAATTGCAGGAGAGAATAGTGCTCAAGAAGCGATAGTTAAGGGAATACATCAACCATTGGAGAGTAATCAGTATGTCCAAAAAAAGGAAGTGCTAACGGATTGCCACTATTATACACCCAATCCTGTTGTCGTACGTGAGCGATAAAGTAAAGGATAAAGTTTTTGACGTTAATCAATCCCGTCTGAGGNTGAACGCGTATGTGGCCTATACAATGCCTTCCAGTGGCCAACTGCTGTACAAGCCAGTGCTTTTATCCTCCCAGACGGATCTGGTACCACTACACCGATCCCGGAGGGATTGAAGGCTTGGTTGGCTTAGGCGGGCATCGGTCCGGGATTTGAACCCCTGACCGTGCTTGTGATATAGTGCGCCTCTTGCCACTACACCACCTCCGCCACGTGAGCGATACCGTACTGCAAACATCAAAAATGCTTCTATCATTTTTTTTTTGAAGGCAAGCCTTGTGAGAGCATGATAAGAGGATCGAATTTTCGATTAGTACCCATCCTACCGTCGTTCATCCCTCTGCTGTCGATAGTTGGAAGCATAGTCTTGCCCATCGCCTGGCCATTACAAGCCCGGACAACGTATGCAATCAAAGGTGACCGCAAATCTGAATAGAAGCTGAGCACGGATCTCTCTGACGGTACCAACAGACTTTGGACTCCGACCGCACCCGGTTTTCATTCAGGATCGTAGTGGTTTTCGAGTGCGTATGTACCCAAGGCAATGTATCGCGGCGAAAGGCTTTTGAATCCATACTGTAAAACTAAAGTTGCACTGCCGTGGAGTTCTCGACCAGGATACGAATTCAGCAAAAAGTGTACGCTTGTGTAATAGTTACAGTCAATGTCAGTGCCTCTTGTCTATCATTTTTCGATAGACCACCCCCCCCCCCCTCACTCCCCTCAGATCTGGAGCAGTCTCTAAGTTGTATGTTGAAATTCAACCTTCATAGGTGAAAATTTTCAGTCCTTAGCCATTTTTTTAGAACCCCTTACAGAATGGCATCACGTTACAACAATGAAGTACAGGCTCAACTTCATAGTTGAGGACATAAGATAGGAGCTTGTCCCTTGCTCACAACTAGTCACTTTAGAGTAGAATAATCGAAGGAGAATTGGTTAAGCTCTTGCCAGGAGCTTCGCAAATTGCTGGAGCAAAGATTTATGACATAATTACATAGAACGGACAGGGACTCACTCGCACAACTCTTTCTACGGGATGTGAAGAGCCCAAGAGCATCCATACCAACAGAAAAGTGACAATGAGGGCGTCCTGCGAGCCTCACCCTATCCCACCGCCTTTTTCTTTAATTATTTCTAACTACTCACAGTATCCATTACACTTCTGTCCTCTGTCGTACTGTGGATGAATGGGTTTCAGGTATCTTTGTCTTTCTTTATACCAGACGCTTATGCTCCCTTGAATAACGTGAATCTTGAGCTACAGCCCGTTCTTATGTTTCTGGGAAATTGTAGAGAACTCCTAGGATAGTTTTTTTCGGATCCAACAAAGCTTCAGTTGTTCAGCGACTTTTTTGAGAACTGCATGTTTAGTTTGCCTTGTGAAGCTCTGAGAATCCAAAATCAGTTTTCTACTTTGTAAATCAATTATTTCCATGAGTATATTTAGCATACCTGTCCGAGAAGATGTACCCTTTTCATCGGTCACGACGATCTTTTCCGGAGGACCCCATGAAAGCCATTTGCTGATAAATAGTTTGTGAAGGTCGAAACTTCGGTTTCCAATGAAAAATGAAACGATAACGACCAAAGTTATTGTCAATCAAATCGAAATCCTTTCAATCCACCAATGATGGGCTAGGGTGGAGGTGGAGGAGGTGGGGGAGGGGGGATGGGGGTGGGTGTATACCTATGGGAATCGGCTTCGGTTCATTTCCACTTGTGACACAAGGCTCATCTTCATAATGCATCGTTTCTTTCGAGGCTCTCCAATCAAAGAGTAATTCGTCTTTTCCCCCCGTCACATTTTCCACCACCGGTTGGCACTTAAGCAGTCAATTTCAGCTCTTATGGAGGCGTTGACGTTGTTTCGACGCAGTCATTACGCCTCTCGACGACGCCGTTGAGCTCTGGCGTCCTGCCAAACACCATCAGCTCGTTCTCATTTTTTCTTCGCCCAAGAATTCTGAGAACGTAAAAACTTCGAGGCCTGCCAAAATCCGGTTTTGAAGGGACCCTGTGGGTCGACATTTGCTCGAAAGGCATGAAGAAGGTGGGAGGCTGTGGTCGCCTTTTATTTACGGAGAAAATGCTCATTTCCATTTCTGGGCTGATACCTGTCTCATTACGGCTTCTATGCAGCTGATCAGAAATGGCGCTTCTTCGTGAGTGAAGGGGAAAAGGATAGAATAAAAACATATTGCAAGCTCAGATTCAGTAAGCCCGTGTCCATCTTTGCTCGTTATGTGGTTTACAATTAGCCAGGCTTACTTCCCCGGGAAAAAGTGTCCTATCCGGATTGCTTCTCACGCTCTAGCAGAAAACATCCTCTCGAAGTTCTGCTCAGATCTTTGCTCACCAACAGGGAGGAATTTCTGAATTATTCTCTGCGATTCTATTAATAACGTTTCCAGCTGGGTACAGGAGGGGACAGCAGGTAGTAGTGCTTCCGCCCGTGGGGACGTGCTGGTCCCGGACTTGAAACAGAATAATCTAGCAAGTCTAGCAAGCTCCCATTCATGTCGTAAGCCGTTAATATTCTATTTTTAGTCTTTCTCTGATGACTTATGTGACTTTTGAGCGTTCATCGTTCATAGAACGAGTAAATCGTACGTATTTAATAGGCAGTGACAATTAATGACTGAAATTGATAGTTTCAGAGCCAATTTCCCGGAGCAGTTAATGTTCATGTTGAGTGTTTAGTTGATCGTGCAGCCCACAAAGGATCCGTCGACTCACAGGTACCGTATTCCCGTTATTGTCGGTTCAAAAAACCAACTTGAAGAATAAATTCCTGTGCAAAGTCTTGTCCCTATGCAGTTCGGACAACAAAGTGTAATCTGTCGAAAACACTACAATAAAATGTCTCCAGCTCACCTCTCCCATTGACTCGATTTTCTTAAAAGCCTTCGGCCAAAAGCAATTCATTAGTGAGCCAGCGTATTCAGAAATTGCCTTCATTGCACACTTCATGATATTACTTGAAGAGCTCTAACCTGTTGTGCTTCGTGCCCGGGAATAAGTTAGTTTCTCAAAATAACCACTGAATGGCTCAGAATATGAACATCATGGGGCAAAAGGCTACAATCATTACGCATTTAGATAGACTGCCAGGCAGTCATCATTCAAACCTACGGGTATGCACGTTCACTTACGACCGCTAAATGGAGTGCTAGCTACGTACAGTATCTTTTTCAATAAGTGGAACCTCCTCAAATCCTCTGTGGCCCTTCCCAATGTAGTCTGTATTTGGATCAGATCCCTTGGAGGCCCTTGATCATCTAGGAGCGTTTGAACCAAGTACGAGTGCTTCGACCATCCCTTCAACTTCCGCATAAGGACTTTCTAATTGAAGTAGTGATGGACGACTTTCAAAAAATTTCAGCCAAAAGCTCAAGTTCAGATGAAAAGTTTTTCTTATAGTTGTGAGAAGTGTTTGAGGTGGCCATGCGCTCGAAGTCCACTCAAAGTTGTAAACGTGAAGGATGAATGCTACATTGCGTCAGACAAGACCTTAAAGAGCTCGATCCATCCTAATAATTGACTTTCTGGATCCTTTCATGAGCCTACCTTCATATTTTGTAAAGTAGTCGAGCATCTGAAATGAATAAGATTGCTTCAAAATCAGCGCCGTCGTGGAATTCCGTTGAAGTAGTGAGTATTAGATAAGAAGTTGAACAATACTATGGCTAACCAGTATGCTTACTCGTATTATCGTCTATCCTGCATATCTGCCACCAATGAAATCGTTCTATTTGGGTATTCTGAGGCATTTGTCGTGTTACTGGATGCCCAATTAATGGCCACATTCCGACAACAGCCACCTGATTATTCGGAGGTAATGTCTTTGCCATAAAAATACCAACCAAAGGAGAAACCAGCTATTTTTATGATGATGACTTGCTGGGGCTTCTTGGACAATCATACTTGTAAAATAATTCTTTTATTGAAACCTTTTGTGCTTTCCATAGAGAGCGACAATCAACATTTGATAAAAATGCACATAAATAGGATTTTGAAATATTTTCAAGCGAGGAAAGTGGTGGTGGGAAAGTGGTTTCAAGTGATTTTTTCTCCATTAAACCATTGAGAACATACATGAGCACGTATACAATTGTATATAGACATAGGAAAAGGAAGTTACATTTTCTCGCGTTCGCCAAACACCTTATGGTGTGCGCTCTCGCATTCAAGTACTATTCGGATTCGCAATAGCATTTGAGTGCGCATCATGTCTATGCATAGACTGGCGGAGTGTAGTCAGTAACTAATCGTGTAATCGGCCTTCCAGAATTATTGAGCATCATTTAGATTACCCAGATAGAATGCTTAGATGGCCTAAGCTCAAATCCAACAAATGACTCCAGAAGTTCACCGTGTTGACGACATCTTAGCGCCATCCTTCTCTTCAAGTTCCTGGTAACGACAATCATAATTTGCAAGCCCCGGCACCTTACAGGGATATGGGCTGGACACTTACTTCGAAGCTTATTTTCAACTGATTTTTGAAAAAAAGTATCTGAAACATGCGTCATGTTTTTGCCATCAACCGTATTGAGTGCTGAACCAGTGGCTTACTCTAGTATACTTTGGCATATCGAAGGGGTTGAATTCCAGAGGAATCAGAGCATATCAAGGAAACTTTTGTTGTTCATTTATTATAGCAGGACAACTAACAACTAATCGCCTCGTACTCGCCGAATCACAGCAGAATCGAGTCATCTGGTTACCAAAGGGTATTAATAAAAACAAACAAAAAAATGAATCGAGTCACAGCACAAGTTACTCAGATACTTTTGAGTGGATGTGGTAATGGCGAGAAATGTCTTTCTAGGAAGAACAGGCCGGATTGCGTTTTGCAGGGGGGGGGGGGGGGGTCTGGATGACCTATTCGATTACTAATTAGTTCAATTATACGGCAGTATGTTTTTGGCTGAGGAACGCTGACTGACTGAAATCCCACCCATGAGCTCGATTATGCAGTGTTCCCACCAATTACTTCTTGTGCAGCGTTCCGCTTCTATTTCTGAGCTCTCTGGGATGCCCTACGTAGCTCAGCCACACATTTCAGTTTAATTTGAAGAAAATTTTTAAGGCATCTTCATTCCATAAACTCTGTTTTTTATTCTTTAGAATAAACACTAATCTGAAAACATCTTCGATTCCCAGAACACACCATCACGGATTGGCGGATGGAGTGTTCCCGGTAGATGTCATTCTGATCAGACTACATCGCGAATGTGACCATAAGGGTGACCTATAACTACATCACTTTACTTACGTCACCTTCAATTGTTTTAATTCAGTAGCCTCGTGGGAATGTTATCTAAAATATACTGGCTCATGGACAAAACATTCGACTGCCGGGAACACATGGGCCCCTAGGCAGGCTAGAATCCCTTCCGAAAACGCCCGTATTATTCTTACTATGAATGTGAGACTTGTACTTATTGTTAGGACAGTGTAGGGCTACGGTTGTTCAAGTCGTTTTAAATGTTCTGCTTAAGGTTATGTAATAACTGCAGAGCCAGAAGTGTGGGGGCGCTCCAGTCAAACAACAGGGGCTTGTTCTCCGGAAATCGTTTTCGTTCACACCCAGCTGTGGCATTTTAATGTTTGCCTATGATGCCAATGCTTTTGTTTGAAATCGCTATTGCTCAAGTGCAAAAAGAATGCGTCAAAATGTGGTAAAGCTCTCGATCGTGCTGGGCACAACTGCTATCAAACTTATTATGGGCCGTAGCTGTAGGTCGAGATCAGACAAAATCGTCTATTCGCCTATTGGAGACCTATAGAAGTCCCCTTATAAACAAGCAACAGATCTACCCGACAATTCACGAGCAGGAACTTCTATCAATGCTCTGCTCTCGCGAAACGCGATGCTCACCATGGCTGTTAGTTTTCCGCAAGTCACAGAGTGCACTGTATCGAGTGATGGGTAGAGACGACGTCTTCATTACAGGAAGACCTTTGAATTCATTCAAAAACTTTCGGAAATTTCCAGGATCAGGGCGAAGGTGATTTAGAGTCAAGTGGCGCACTCTCGTACATGCACGGTCCGGGTTAGAATATGGGACCACTCAGGTGAACTAAGTCTTCCATTTCCCCAGACCCGCTTAAATGGTACCAGACTAATATATGAGGATAAAAGCAATAACTTGTGCAGCCACCTGCCAAAGAGAATCATTGAATACGCTTATACGTTCGAAACGCTCTACGATCCTAAATAGAAGCCGATAGGTAAGGCGATTCGTCTAGAACGGGACTGATAAGCATCATGAGACTTTTGCATATGATTGAAGCTCCTTGGAACTTTCTGATTCTGAAAAAAAAACGCTGTCCCTTTTTCACCCTTTCCAGCAATTCGTTAATGCTTCCTGTCTTTTGTCGGAAGTCAGGAAATCGTCACTCAAAAAGTCACCGAATGCAATTTCCTGATCCTCATGCAGGTGATGCCCTAGCGAGCGGAACAAATGGTAATCATAAAGCAATAGTGACTATTAAACTTCATAATTGCTTGACAGCTTGCTGATGTTTAAACTGTCGGAGCTAGCCAGAAAAGCCTACGCACTTCTGCCCCTCGTCACCTTTTATGTACAAGTGCTTCCCCTCAATACACAACTACTACTGCAGCCTCCACGCTACATAGTCTTTAAAAGAAGTGATGACTTTTCTCCTAGTATATGAACCCTCAATCTGACAATCTTTGAGTTTCTGGAAGATAATCAGTTTTGTGCGTACGGAATGGGTTAGCGCAATGAGTAGGCGCGAAAATTTATGAACCGTAGCACCATCATTACGACCTATATCGAGGTTGCTTGGGTTCGAAAAACCCTTGCCAAAATGAAGTTCTTGCTTCTGAGTATCACTTTGACTGGGAATCATCCCCTGATGCAGCAAAGAACTTCTCAAACAAGAATTCTGAAATCGTTCATCTATCTTTCCTAACGGGTGGTCACTCTTTTCTCGATTAGTGTGAGACATGGTAGCACATCTTCAATTGAAGGACTCGAGTATGTTCAACATATAATACATATGATTTCCCTAAAGAAGGAAGAACCTGGAAGCGGATATTTCTCGAAATCTAAGGAAAAAGTTAGTTTTCGACTGATTTCCAAATCTTTGTTTTAACCTTGACATTACTGTTTGTGTTGGCAATTTTCTTCTGCCGTTCGAAGCGTTCGTGGGAACTACCAATCAATTCAATCAATTGATGTTGTTGTTAAAATGTTTAGCAATTGATTAACTTCTTGAAAAACAGCTCTGAAGACGCTTTGTTCTATAGCAACGATAAACTTATCAGAGATAATAGGAAGACATAGTGGAAGTTTCGTCAGGCGAGATATTCGCGTGTTAGTGAGCCGCTTTTCACGGTGTTGTGGCAGCATATAGCCATTCGCAGCAGCTATCTGTTGAGATTCGTGACATTCAGCTCAATCTGCGCTGGTACTTTGTTGCTGTTTTGAATATATTGTTGACAGCTGCACGTTTATGGGTTATGGACGAGTTGGTGTAGCATGGGTTAAGATATTCTTCAAACTCACTTTACGGTACCAGTGCGCTCGCTGGACACTTCAACTTGATTTAAGGAAGCCAACGGCCATGCAGTGGTTATCCTGTGAGTTTAATGTACTGTGACTGTTCACTCATGTTTCTATAACATTCGTACGATCTGCAAGGTTTTTGACTTGGGAAAATTTTCTTCCGCATTTGCAAATATTACGGCTTGATTGTTCCTTGATTACACCATCATATGCATTTTGGTAACTGTCAATGCGAAGGTATCAATGTTGTTAGCATGCCTATCAAGCATTTCGGATAATGCCTGTAAGGCCTACTCGTTTTGGGTCGTGGTATAAAACGAAACAAAGTTGAAAGGTTCAGTTAGATTAACTTCTCTAAAACCAGAGGTATGTAATAATTCAAGGAAGTGCTTAGCCGTGGGCAGATGAGACGTGTCGCCTATTGCCGCGCGGATTCTGTGTGTATATCGACGGCCAAAGCACAACAATTTATTAATTCCAAACTTGGGTAATTAAACCGGTTACAAATACACGAGCAAAATAACAGTTAATAACAGAATTACTAACAAATGAAACAGGGGTGAGGAAACCATCGTCTTGGGCACCTTTTACACCCTCTTTTCCCGCCAAATGCTGCAGGTCGATCATGGAGAGGGTCATCCACTACACCTTCAAATTTGAAATAAAACAGTAAGCAAGTAGAAGCGAAAACAAATCCATTACGGACAGAAGAGATCTTATCTTTAAGGGGAGTTCAATAGTCTTCAAAGTCAGGCAAACTGGAAACAAAATTAGGAAGAGAAAACGAACGAGAGCTGATGGGGGCAAACTTGGCGTCCAGCCACTAACGATATCATCCTTCAATGCCATTCAGCAGTAGATCGTGGAGTGGGCCATCAAGGGACCGTGGTCAACAGCTACCTTATTATTGAAAAATCACAAAATTCTGCCAATTGATCTCCCCTCTCCACCCATAGAGTGTTCCGTTGTAATGACAGTTTCCTTTAAAGGAAAGTATGCGGATCTTGATAAGGGTATGGAAACTTGACAGTTTGGACCACTCATTTCCAGCCTACTGACCAACTTTCCATCAGCACCTGCGGATTTAGGGACATTCGACCAAGTGTGATTGAGGTGATTGTACTGTGGTGGAAATTTCCACTCATTGACCATTAACATTAACAGAACTCTAATTGGCGATTCTTCAGGTTAGTGCATCATTAACCGGAAGAATCGCCAAGACAGAGTTCTGTTGTGGCTCGATCAAGTGACTTGGACATAGCGACGAACTCACTTCCCTTACAACTAACCTGCATGTGTAACCTTACTTTCGATTATTTCCGGTGTTATTGGGGATGAGAAGCGCTTCGGTATAGCAGAAGTCAAGATCAGGAGCAGAGTCAACGTGGGCGTTAGCCACACCTCCAACCGGACGTGGACCGGCTTCCGAATTAGGAGTAAACTTGGACCCGCCTAGGTGGAGCTGAGGGAAGTCTTTAAACCAATCCCCTACATAGACAACATGTTTTCAAATCCCTGTAGCGTTACTACTCAAGTAAAATATAAGGTTGTCCGAAAGGTTGCACATTCCGCATTCTTTTCAAATTCGATTTTGTCCTTCACATCAACTCACAATTAAAAAATATGTGCGCCGCCATTATCGACAACGTATTGCCATTCATCAGGCAACTGCATGGAGATAACGCTTGCATAGAATTTCTGTGGTTACGAGGAGAAAAACTTGTGCACGTCTCGAGTTGACAAATCATCAAACTTCTCGCTTTTCAAATGTTCTTAGCCGCAGAAAGATGTGATAATTCGTTGGAGCCAGATCTGGTGAATACGGTGCGTGAGACAGAACATGCCATCCTATGCTTTGAAGTTTTTTTCTGGGTCATTCGCAGCGTATGGACGAGCATTGTTGGGGAAGAAGTGGGCTTCCAGCGCTTTCTCTCCTAGAGCTGAAGCAAGGTGACGCAGCAGAGTACAGTGGGCTTCGGCAGTGACAGCTGAGTTTGTGGGAGCAAAGTCTAGTGAATGATCCTTTCGAATGCTTCCAAGAATTAAGCATTGCCATTGGATTGAAGATTTGATTTGGGGGCGGAACTTCAGGTTTCCTGAAGTTCTACGCGTTCCTAGCACTAAACTTCCTTGTGTGGTTTATGTAAAAATCTAATTGTCGTCGCCAGTGGTCAACTCATACAACCATGTGAACATGCATCGGAGAGTCAACGAGTTCAGTTCATGCATCTCTCCTTATTTGATGCTGGTGTAATCATTCAGCTCATGTAGTATCCATGCGTCGTATCTCCAAGTTTGCAAGAAGATGAAAATGAGCAGCCACTGAGACTCGATGACTATCAAGCCCCTGTGCAAGCTCGAGTGCGCTGCGCTTGGAATCGTCGTCAGCCAACTTCAGAAGGAGGTCGTCGTTCAGCTAATGTGGTCAATGTGGCCAACGTCGACCTTGAGGTACGGATTTCTCGTATTGCTGTGAGAGACTGTGGAGGGTCCCTTAATATCACGTATGCATTTTCCTTGTTGCACGATTGAATCGACTTTCTTCTGAACCCATAAAGCAGCAGTCCAACTTGCTCCGTGTTGAGAGCGATTCTTCCAACTCAGCCATAACTGTTGCAAAATACTGATATGGTGATATGATGTGAAGAACGCATCAACCTGCATTGACATATGTTTCGAAATGAACATTCCGAAGCATTTTCAAGATTTCACGACATGGAAACAAAAATGTGCAAAAGCTTTTCCGACAATCTAGTATTTACACTTAAGGACAGAGGTGAAATAGTGTCAACTGGCGTAACCATGCGCATGGATTGAGGATAGATTCAAGGATGATACCCACCACCAAGCCAGCCAAAATTTCGAACCATTCGGAGTCGCTTGATTAAAACCAGATCCGTGTGATAGAGTAAAAGAACTGGCTCGTATTTTGGCTGGGCACCACAATTCACTATACAGGGTGACTCAAATGGGACGCCGCATTCATGAGGTAGCTTCAAAGATAGAAACCAGGCGGTCAAATTAGCTTCACTGAGGGGTTGAGTAGGGTCATATGATTAGGACAGAAAGTTTCAAAGCTCCACACTTTTCTGTTACACAGGCCTCCAGACGTTCGATGACAGAACTAACATTGGGCAATACGTAGTCGACGTTGATATCGACTCACGCGTCCACGAGCGGTACGAGCGTCTTGCGATCCTGTTCTCTGAAAGACCCACAGAAAAGTCCATTTGTATATGGTCTAGCGTGGAGGAAGGCGACATTTCCCAGCTCCCGTAGTACCCGAGGATGTGCACACACAGTACGGCTTTCTCTGACTGCTAACCACCGAAAGAGCTTAGTGTTGCTAACAGACGATCCACTTGCAATGTGCTCAGTGACTATAATAGACCAACGGCATGTTCACTAAAGCTGTCCTTTCATAGACCTCGACGTCATTTTCCAAATTACTGTTAATGAAGACCAATGGCATATGGTTTACTAATGTCATTGTAACCCAAACCATCAATCTTTCAATAGGTAGTCTGCTACATACAAGACGACCTTTCAAAGACTTGCTGTCAGATTTTGGCAACATGTGTGTCTATTTTCAATGTTTGGACAAGATTCTACCGTGAAAATTTTTCATAAGTTTGCAATACTGCAGAAATTCGCCTCACTCCGCATTCTTGGAGGGGTTTTCGTATTTTATCAGCTAGCCTTGTCTAGACTGCTTCAAAAAAAGTTAGACGTGTTCACGGCTGATAATTATGTCAAAAGCAATTTGATTCATGCTGACTCTATCGTTGCCAGTGATTCTCTTTTTAATGATGGCACGAATCCCCTATGTTTTCACTGGTTTCCTTACATATTTTTTGGCATCTCAGACATTTGTCACCGTTCCCCTGGAGCAGCCGAGATTTTTCGCAGAGAGCGGTTCCAGGTGCTGCAATTCAAAGTTCCTGGAATGCTTTTTATACTGCAGTCTCGAAACATTTCAAAAGTCCTCCTCGGCAAGGCGCCAGCTGAAATTCACGTCCGTACTTTCTGCCACCCTGTATAGTCCACATACTAATTCAGGTCGCTTCCGTGATTGTGAATGGAACTCGACGCGTATGTGTATCCTTTCAGACGGCCGGACAACCTCGAATGCTGTTCTTGATAACACACCAAGATACAACTTTAAACACCAGTTGGTTAGAAACCGTCCCTATGACCGAATTTGAATTATGGATAACTGTGTAATCTGTTCATGGAAAAGTAGGAGAATGTGCACAGAAGGCTGTGGTTTACCAGCTTCAGTGCTTAACATGTGATGCTTGTTACATTGGAGAAACTGGGAGACAATTATGCGTCCGTGTACAGGATTACTTAGCTAGCAAACGAAGAAGTTGTCTGATTGCACCGCTAAGGAAACATAAATAGAAGGTTGTGACTTTAACATTAAATGCACCATTTCGGCCCGCGAGAGCAATATTGTTGCCAGAAGAACCTTAGGGCCTTCTGGATATGAGACCGAAATCCAAGCATGAATAACAAGGATGAGTGCGTCAACATAACTGGTGACCTCTTGCCATACATCCCTCTGCGTGAGCTCTGATAGTGGGGACTGATACGTGCCATCACGATACTATTAATGGAATGTGGTTGAACGAAGGACTTCATTTCCTCTATCGTCTCTGAAGCTGAGCAACTATACGGCGTGGGTGAAGCTGACGTGAGGGTTGAAATTCTATTTAGTTGGAAGTTCACCGGTTGCAGTTGCAACTAATAGTTAAGAGATGTCTCCGTCAAGCGTGATAGGCAGCACTCTACAGTTTCGAAATGCTTTCAGGCCTTTGATAAAGACAAATTGCTCGAAACGTCAGACGAAATGAATGTTCTATCATTAGAAAACCTGTTTGACTTAAAAGCATAGTTTAATTATTGTACAAATGCCCAGGTTTCAAAAAAGGCTAGCACGGAAGTAATCTCGGATGCTTCCGCTTTGCCTTTATCTGAATTTAATTTTTTTTATGCTACTAGAATTTGGAAAACATTCGATGATTCGGCACTGACAAATAAGCACGAAGGGGAACTCGCCAATGGTATTCCTTCAACAGCTCTCCCATTGACGAACCAATCGGGTCGTGATCCAACGTAGTATTCTCAGAAACTGATCACTGAAAAAAACAAAAATTTTTTTGCTGGGAATATGGTGAAATTTTAGCAGCTTCAGCTTGTGTATTAGTTTCTTGTGAAAAACCTTATCGCCCGCTCCACAAAGCAAATATGAATGACCGTGCCAGGAGTTGATGTTGGGGGATGAACATGAACTCCTACTGTATTTGTGTACTTTTGTGAAAGTAAAGTACTCTCTGTAGAATCAAAGAAGCTTTGTTCTTGAAAAGTAAGGCCGATGCGAGCGACGGAACTCCCGGTGACAAGCTCATCATGACGTAACGTTGTCCCTATTGTCCCTTTTTCTTTTCTCTTTATTAAGTACATTTCTCACCTGAATTCTACCTTTTTCGCTATTGTTACTCTCTCAATTGCGATCGCTCGAAATAACGGCAATTTTCTCGAATTGAGGTTTTTAAAGAAAATGGCCAAGACATAATAAGAGTTCTCCCGATTCTCTCTGAAAAACGCAACTTACAGTGACCTCAAAATTGTAGCGAACCACACCATAATTAATCATAGTAGTCAAAGGAATGGAACTTCTCTTATGGAATCCACATGAGAAGCGGAACTGCTGATTAACTTATTGTTGGAAAAACAGAAATAGAAGTTCTGTATCACTGCGAGAAATGAGTCATCTAAATTATTTCAGTGTTGCTCAATACCGTTCCGGGGACTCGACGAGAAGCATATTGCCGAACAAGAAAATTAGACCCCTCCTTCAGTGAGACCTCCATTCGAAATGGTAGTGGTTTTTCAAAGCATATATGTTCCATACAATGAATTGCGTCTCTGGCCATATTGAAAGGGCCGAAGGAATTTTCACTTGAGGGATATGTGCTCCAGGAAAACTCTCAGCAATCCGAATTGGGCAACGACTGGTGATGAAACCAAGCAAACCCCACATTTTCTCCAAAAACACCTTTCATAGTAACACCGCTGGCATGAAGAGTAGCGTAACTAACTAGGCTCCCTTATGTTTTCATTTAACTGAGGTGAATGGTTATTAACAACCATGTCGGCAAGGCAGGCAGAAATTGTACCTTAGAAACAAAGTTTATGTTAGAAATCGCTCATGAGATCTACCGCTCGGCAGCTTTGGTTTGAAGTAATCAGCTCTTTGCGCAATCGTAACAAGTGAATTCTGATCCGAATATCCTTTCCATGTCATTTCCGTCTTGTTCAGATCCAGATTTTCTCGCTTTCTCATCCACCGAAACACCAGCAAATTAGTCGTAAATTGATTTAGCCTGCGCGTCTGTTGAAAACGTTTTATTCACAGCTTACGTTTTGGGGGAATCGCCTTCTACGGAGTCTGCAAGCCGGGTACATAACCCTAGGTTACCCTTTCAAATTACAAAAATAACATTCTAAGGAAAGCAAAGCAGAAGCTGACCCATGTTCGAATGGAGCTGTTTGTCGGCACCTAAGCTCGAAGTTACTCACGACGTTTTGATATGTGCTGGGTCCCAGAGGTTGGGTCAGAGATTGCTCCAGGCCTCCCCTCCTCCTCCCGGATGGGAAATAACAACTGAGGTCGAGGTCGTCCGAAAGGGTCGGGTCGGGTCCTTGCTGCTGGTCGTGCATCCACCATGATATAGTTTTAGAGGGTTTGTTTATTCTAACCCGCCAACACCCGCCCCGCAGGAGAATCGACTAGAGCGACACAAGTATGCGAATGGCGCGATCTCCTTTGTACGCATTCGTCCTTCCCGTTAATTTTACGGTTCTTTGCCGCGATCCGCAATGCCTCCAGGGTCTTGCGCGATGAGTTATCATCTTCACGAGGCAGTATCATAACAGAGACCTTCATCACTTCTTCACATCACACCTTCATTTCTTTTGTGCTTTCCGTGAAGGCGATTTTGAACCAACTGTCTTTTGATGTTCAAGCTATCCTGCGAATCATTTTCTCTGAGACGGACGCGAATGGCAGTGCTCATATCATTTGAAAAGAATGGTACAGAAAAGGGTACCTTTCTGTGTTCTTCCTCTTGCACATATTTCATCCTAGCACGTCTTCTACGCGATGCAGGCTGTCTACGCAACCATATATCCATTTTTCTGCGCAATCCGATGATCCCACTTTATGGACTCCATTCTAAAAGCGCCTTCCGGTGAAACTGCAGAAGCAGTCTCAAACATGCTCTTGACAAGTTTATGAGGGGAGTATTTGAGCAAGATTTTCCATTGCCCTCGTCGTTACGTGAAGATGCTGCAGCAAGCTGCCTGCGTGAGAGTCCCGGTGTGAATGACGCAATCTCTANAGGGGAGTATTTGAGCAAGATTTTCCAATGCCCTCGTCGTTACGTGAAGATGCTGCAGCAAGCTGCCTGCGTGAGAGTCCCGGTGTGAATGACGCAATCTCTACAGCTTTTACGACATTCAAGAATTCGGCCGGCTAACCTCCAAGATCGGCCAGGTTGCGGCTTATCTCGACCGTTTTTCGACCCGACAACTTCCCTTAAGTTATCCATGGGTGCTCCATGGAGCTTAAAGGAAGAAACCTCAAAAACTATCGTGAAATGTGCCTTCACTTTTAGGGACGAGAAAAAACCTGGTCCTGATCAAATGTGAAACCCAGTTGTAGGACCTTGGAAGGCTCCATGGCTTGTATCTCTTTACGATGATTATATGAAAGCATTCCATTCACTAGGATTGATACGTGACCATTTTGAGCATGGAGTACATCATCGTTTATGAATAAGTGCGTAGTCCAAAAGACGAGACTAACGGGTCCAATAGTGTCGTCACATGAATAATAACAGAATGCTGGAGCTCCGATTGCCTGGCGAAGATTCACACCAGTGGGCTTAGGATAATTACTGCCTCTTCCACCTGATCTTCTCCTCTCTCTGGCAGCCGTCAAAACATAGAACTAGCAATTCGCAGTCATCTAGGCCATCGAAAGAGAAAATGCGAGGGAAGAGAGCGTTTGGAGTTCTCACTAGTCTATCTGACATTTTGAATCCAGTGCTACATCTACTGTAACACTGTTACGAGCCGTTAAGAGCAACAAACCAATGTACCATATAATCGAGGTAATCGAGTTTATATACATATACAGGAGCGAGAACTCGTCCATCCTTTTCTTTTGTTTTCTTTATTTCGATAGCTGATTGTCACTGCCTATGTGCTGCTGCTGTGAAATCTGCCCCCACAATAATTAATTATTCAACAATAAATTCAAAACAACATTTCACACTTGGCCACCCGCCCACCTAGAAAAATCTTCATTCCTCGCAAGGATTGAGCCCAAAAGTTTTTCCAATTGGCCACCTACGCTTGGGCCTTCTTTCCAGGGAGGCATTTATCCGATGGGCGGAACTTCTCAGAACTGTCAGCGCCCACATTTCCAACTACAGCCGTCACTAATTGTCTTTTATCTGTTCTGATCTATTCGGGAATCTCGTTAGCAGTTTTTTTCCTAGTGTATTTAATTATCAGACTTTGTCAGATGAAAGGCAGACATCAGCCAGCGACTGAATATCTCCTTTCATTTTCTGATTATATCGGATATTCTCTAACTACCATCCTTCCTAGGTAGATGACATTTGTATTCGTTCCAAGTGAACCGGATTCGTCTTTTAAAGGTTAAATTTCCACTGAGCAGGGGCACATGCCAGCTAGAAAACCTTGCAGTTAAGCCGAACTCCAATGTCTTTCCTTCATGTTTCCTTGGAATTCTCGTCAGATTTCGAATCAAATCAAATTAATTGAATTTGTCCGCCGACGTGATGAGCTCTCAATCACAGAGAACAGTTTTTTCCTTTCCAAGTGTGAACATTGTCAAATTTCTATTACCCAATCAAATGCAGAACTACATAGCTCTACAAAGGCAATTAGGTAGAGTTGGAACTCATTCGCCTACACAGTATTTGCCGCCCTTCTTATGTAAGATGTCTTTCGAACTTGCCATTTGAAAAATAGTTTTCTGACGAACAGTCAAAAAGGACAAAAGGAAAGAGCCTTCGGGCGTTGCTCGATTCCATCCTAGGAATGGCCTGCATCGACTACCATTCAGAATAGTTGTGGCGTATTGAATGCGTATATGGCCTATGCAATGAATTGCAGCTGCCAGCCGATATACAAGTTAGTGTTCTAATCTCGAATCTAACCGGAACGAATCTACTACCGTTTAACCAAACCCGGAGCGATAGAAGGCTTAGTTGGTCTAGGTGGATATCAATCCGGGACTTAAACACGTGGTCATGTTTGTGGAACAGTGCGCCACTTGCCTCTACACCACCTCCGCCATAACGTCTCAATATATATCTTGAATTTCACACTTTGGCATTATGTTTTGAATTTTCAGGTGTGTCCGGACCTAAGGTCGCTGAAATCTGTTTTTTGGAATCTTGTATGTCGTCATTCGAGGTATTCCCTCTATCCATCGCTCTAGATGAAGCAATCCTTAAAAATGGTGGCAATTCACGTAAGTTTTCCTCAGAAAATAGTCAAGATTGCTTCTGACTAGCTCCGTTTTTTTTCGCTTTCGCTCCGGGCTGCTGCAGTGTTTTGGGCACCTGTGGTGATGACGTGAATGTTTCTATGGCTAGGGCACCCAGATGTAGAGTACATAGAACAAGCGTACATTATCTGGATATTCTGTAAACCGTTGCTATAAATTCTAGGATGCAAAGAAGGGATGGCATCTGGGAGAATCGTTTTAGAAGTACAAAAAATCAACGAATCAAGGTAGTTTTGCTAACTAAAACATCACTTTGGCTGGAAAAATGGAGTGTCCTTGTAAACGGCGCGGTTTTCAGTTGCCGTGTGGATGGGGATGAATTGGTTTTTAGTTCACATCCGATGTAAAGTCAGCAATTAGCCCGTGGTTTCTGGCCATCGCCACCCGATCGGACCATTAACTTGCCAATACACTCAATATCAAAAACTTTGTATCAGCGGTAGATACTGGTAGCAAAATGGGCGTGATGGCAGTGAGCGCACTATCACAAGCCATGTTCACGTGTTCGAATCCCAGGTCGAGGTCTATCTTGGCAGACCAAGCCTGCCTACCATCCATTCAGGGTTGATTGATTGGTACTAAATTCGTCTGGGAATATAAAATCTTTGACTATTATATCGGCTGGCAACTGCAAGTCATGGTGTATGTAGGCCACATACGTGTTCAATACCATTTTAAATGGAAATTGAATGCGGGGGTGCATCCCAACGGAATGATTAACGCCAAAAGACTTTAAGACTTCAAGACTGGTGACGGCATATCATAGGGAGCCTCCGATCATCATTAACCCCATGTAACACCATTACTCATAGATGCAAAATGAAGTGCAGTCCTCTGAGAGGCATTTCACACAGGGATTGAACCTCCTTCACACTCTGCTGCACTGATAAGCCGTTCACGACATTTTCAAAGCTTCTACAACACTCTGAGACATCTGGGTAATGGTAGGGATAATTGGGATACACCATGAGTGTGATGTGGAAGGATCAGGTGGGCATCCTCTCGCTCCAGTCTATCGCCAGTGTAGTTTACTAGGGTTGTTTCTGATCACTTCAAAAAACCAATGGATGAGTATTCAAGACACAATGTCCACATTGGGTTTCACCACCATCAATTCCTGCTTGAGCTGGAGAGGCTCTCTGTTCACAATTGATTGACTGTAGCAGAGTTTAACAGGATTTCCTGGGCTGAACAGAATCATTGAAAAGCGACCTCCACCCGACAAATTGGGATACTTCAGAAATCACTGGGGTTTCGATCAGTGCTTGGATAAGCCGCATCAGACAGGAGAATAGATCGAAATCGAAGACGTTTCCCCAACTTTTTTCTCATAGGCACATGATGTATTTTGAGATCTGCTTACCTCTCCAGGCGGCGAAACTAAAAGTAACGTAGTGCCGTTTCAGAATTGGCTGCTAACTACTTGATGGATTCAGTTTTTGATGGTTATGCTGCTGGATTGCTTTTCATCTGGGGAGTGTTCTACTCAGCAAAGGAGACCTACGTAGAGAATGAGCTTCGTTACATGTAAGTTTCTTCGACAATGACTTGAAAACGTTCTCTTGCAAAAGCAGTCTGAGCTACAAATTCATTATCTCGCCCCGTAACAGCTTTTTTCAGTCTTTCCTCAATACATGGATTTTTCTTTTAGAGATAAAGCCTGATTGTTTCACATGACTGGGTCATTGTCTCATTGCCAGCAAGGGAACGACCTAGGAAGAGCGTCTTTTCAGGAGGAATAACGCGAATCGTTTTTTCAAGCGACATTCCCAAGCATTACTCACTTGGTCTGGGAACATGAACCCTGGGGAGATTTAAGTTCCTTGTCCTTGCTCTCGAATAAGTGTTCTCGGAAAACATTCCGCCAACTGTGTATCAAATGGCAAAAGGAAGTTCCCTCTTGTTCCAGACATGGAACGAGTCCTGGAGACACGCTGTCTCCAACGGTGTGGCCAGATTTGAATAAAAATGAAGCGTTTGGTCTCTGAAACCCCACTTAAGACACCACAGATTTGGCTACAAGCCAACAAAACATAATGGGAACGGCGAGACCACCAGGAATCTCTGGGACAACATTCGATCGTCGCAAAGGGATTCCATTAATTCTATGACTACAGCAGCTCATGATTTAAATCCTCTCGGAAGGAAAAAATGAAGCGGAATGGGAAAGCATCAAATAATGTGAGGCTCCAGGCGATGACGTGGAAGGGCGAATTCGTTCCGGTGGGTAAAAGTACGTCCTTATCGTGAAGTACATGTTGCAGAAATCGTCCCTCATTGTAAGGGACCTAGGATCTCACGAATGGACATCTGCAGACAGACTTCCGTTTCTGTGATGAATAAATAAATGTCTAGCGGTGCAGCTGGCTAGGCGAAGAAGTAGTAAACCAAAACCTCGATGTGTTGGCGTCCTTGAAAGCCTCAGCCTAGATTTCACGACTTTTTTACTTGGCCAAGCTTTCGGCATTGTTGCCTTCGTCAGAGCCTTAAAAATAGAGAAGGAGGCTTCAAATTGACATCGTCCGCTACTAGATTCATCGTGCTGGAAGCAGGATTAAAATCTCATTCGAATGCTCATGTAATCATTGACGTGACACTTCCAAGTCTCAACGCCCGAAGGCTCTATCCCATAGTTTGTTACTGCATATAATCCTTTTTTCAGTTATCAAAGTTGTCTTTCACTGTGAGTCCTTCTCGATCAAGAACTTTATATCAAAACTCTTTGCCTGGCCTTTTCCTCCATGCTTTATCGGCTGTAAAGCCAAAAATTCTGAGGGATATCCCCAAGCAACTGACACACAGTTGCTTACGTAAGTTGGTTGTGAGGTGGCGGCATGGCGCAACCCTGAGCATTGGACGGGAGCAAATCCCTAACTCTAGTCACAATACTTTTGCCTTGAGATGAAGGTGGCCATTGCTGTTGGTCTTCTCGCTTTTGCTACCGCTAAGCCATTTCATACTTTCCGCCCCTCATGTGCGTACTCATGCAAGAATGAGTCCTTTGTCTGTATGTGAAGGCGATTAATATCCAAAAAGATGCACCCAAGTAGGTTGAATGTACCTAAAAGACAATTCACGGTCGTTCCCCAAGAGTAATGAGGAGAATTCTCTCTCACCTCGAAGAATAGCCAGCATTTGCAAGTGTTCGAAATACCGAATACGAAGATAATGATGTGTTCCATTCATCCTTATACATGAGTTACCTTTCAGGTAAGTTACTATTTTCAAATCAAGGTAGACTAAGATGGAAACCTGTTTTTTCACCTCACGATCGCTTGCAGTGGAAGTGCGCTTAAGCCGGATGGTGTGAGCTACGCAGATCAAGAACGAAGGGGAATACTCCATGGAGCTGACCGAGGCAAGATGCCATCACCCGCATTGAAGTATTCACAGAATCGGGAAGTAAGTGTTTACTAAGGATATGGGTGGTGTAGGCCTCCAGAACACAGGCCTCAAGATGGACCGAAAGCATACTGATAGGATACGACAGCTTTTGCAAAAGGTGTAAGAAAGTGAGAAAGTTGCGAGTGAATATACCAAAAACGATGATTTTTTACTGATGCCACTATCGATGGACTTTGACTGATGTCCTTTTAACTTTCAACGGAAGAACACCTCCCATTGTTCAAAATAGGATATGACAGCTTTTGCAAAAGGTGTAAGAAAGTGAGAAAGTTGCGAGTGAATATACCAAAAACGATGATTTTTTACTGATGCCACTATCGATGGACTTTGACTGATGTCCTTTTAACTTTCAACGGAAGAACACCTCCCATTGTTCAAAATAAATCAAAAGTTTAAAGTTTTTGGCATCGATCAATCCCGTCTGAGGGATGCGCCCCGCACTCGACTTCCATTCAGAATCGTAGTGGCGTAAGGCTTGGTTGGCCTAGGCGGGCACCACCCGGGATTCGAACCCCTGATCGTGCGTGTGGTATAGTGCGCCACTTGCCCCTACCCCACCTCCGCTGAGGGTTCCAAAAAGGTATATTAATGCTAGGAGATCACCATGATAGTCATTGCAGAAGACGGAAAGCTTTGAAGGCCCAGAGAGGTTAGTAAGAAACACAAATAACTACAGCTCCGCCCCGCGGTTGATACTGCAGCCCTTTCCGGCTCGACTTACGCTTCGAAAACTTAGACTCTGCGCTGGCGGAGTAAACACGACATTATTCAATGTGCTGTGGAAAGGACAGTTGAACGCCAAGGAATCGAAGTCCAAGTGGAGGTAGCATGTAAGTTTGTGGTGACCAAGACGATTACTGACCGGAGTATTCGCGATGCCAAGCTGTCCTCCGATCCGACGGTGAGTATTTTAATATGATGACCGCGACAAGTTCGAAGAGAAACGTAACTGGCTTCCGGTGGTGTAGTGGCAAGTGGCGCACTATATCACACTCACGGTCAAGGGTTCGAATCCCGGATCGACGCCCGCTCAGTCCAACCAAGCCTTCCATCTCCACGGGACCGGTAAATTGGTACCAGGCTCGTCTGGGAGGATAAAAACACAGAATTGTTTATCGGCTGGCCCCGCAAGCTATTGTATAGGCTACATACGCATTCAATACATCCCTGGGATTCTGAATGAAAGTCGAGTGCGGGGGCGCATCCCACAGACGGGATTGATTAACGCCAAAAACTTTATCCTTTTCATGTTCTCTACCATACAATCTTTGTGCCTTATACATCTATCACTTGCTTACTCCCATCTCTAAAATCTTTTTAGGTTGTCATTCTTCTTTTTTTACTTTCTATATTCATTTGTTTACTCCATCGCGTACCAGTTATTTTCGAGGGTAAAGTCTTCTAATCAGCAGGTAATCGGAGTTACAGTCATTTCTATTACTGATTGGGGTCTGATGAATGTTTATTTATCAGGTCTGCCCCAAAGGACTTCAACTACCTCAGTGTAGTCAAATATGGCTGAATGGTTGATGCTGTTTTACTCTCTGAAAGGAGCGGGGCTAACCATTCGGTTCGAGCCGAGACTTCCTCTTGGAAAAATATTTCCTACTGCTCACCTGCACAAATTCGTAATCGGCCAACGTTTCCTGGTAGGCATAGAACTCATAGGATCAGAAGAAGCGTTTGATAAATTCATTCCTTCCTGCTTGCTTCTAATTCAAGTACGTCGTTAATCGTTCCTCACCCATGGTACTGAAGCTCTTTGCCTTTTCAGAAGGCACAATTAACGATAATTCTGAGACACCACTTTTATGTCGAAAAGCGGGCGTTGGTAAAGAATAGTGCGTCGTTGATGAGGAACGCGAGAAAACCCCCGGCAATTTCACGAAAAACAAGGCTCCATAAAATTAGTGGAAATCAGTGGTTGTTCGAGATTACCATGACGGAAATGGCTTGGAAAAGAAATCTGGACAGGTTTCAATTGTTGCAATTGCGTGGAGTACTATGTAAGTGATGCGCTACCTAAACAGC
>UZAF01016698.1:15097-68395 GCA_900617895.1 Haemonchus placei
AAGTTACTTGCGCTTTTTGCAAAAAGCCTTCTCGTGAGGTTTTGAAAACATGTGTAGAAATCCGTGTTCATAATGGTAGTTTCTCTACTTCGATAAAAAAGTAAAGTCGAGACCGCCTCACCTTAATTTCCACGAACTTCTTCTTTATTTTTTTTTGGCGAAAGAACAGTTATACCATCGGTAATAGAGGCTGATGCAGCTATTTTATTTTCAGTGTATGAACAGTGTGGAAGTCCGTAGAAGTCCCTATTGAACGTTCGCGGAGTACCACGTGAATAATTTATTAAAAAACATGCAAGGAAGAAAATTTGTGGTGATTTGAATGACTTGTTGGCCCACTTCAAAGCGTTTATCGCTCCAGATAACGGCAAATTCACTTTCGCTTATGCAATCGAGCTATGTCAAGGGGAGCCTAGTGGGTCAGATTCCATCGTGAGAAAAGGTTATTGGAAGTCCCGACAGGGACAAACCTGTGGCCTCCAAGTATGCCTTATGTAGTTGTCCTCTCAAAAAACGACCTAGGCAGGATGTACTAACGGCTCAAATGCTTTATTCATTGTATGCACATTTAGAGGTGGACGAGCATTGTAAGAATGCACCTTTTACAAAGGATACCCCATGACGGCAGTGAGAAGGACTTCCAAGTAGTTTAGGTCACATGGTCACAGCTCTTCTTGCAATTGCACACTGAAATTTTATCCGATTACCCCTTCCTTAACACATTCGCTATGGTTGTCTCGTAAGAACACCTTTTTCTCTACTTTTAGGAAAATTTATAATTCAAGAACTTTTTCATTTTTACACTTTCTTTTCTATCAATGCATTTTCCTTTACTGTTACTTCTCATCTTAAAAATAAACCTCAAAGTTATAATGAATTGTGCTCTTGATCCCAAGGTAGAACCGGAGTACGTAGAAACGCTACTTGCTTGTTCCCTTTATCTGCTATGTTGTTCCATTCAAACAAAACCATGTGCTTTTTTTCGATTCTAATAACAAGGGTCAAAACATTCTATCTTCAAATTATTGCTTCCTATTTTTTATTGTGCTTTGATATTCCATTTTGGTGACATACCAGAAAGAAAATGAGAAACCACAAGAGTAGCGAGACGACTTGATTAGGAAGCATGTACCTTAAATACTACCAATTATTACAGGTGCTTCTTATCGGCATTTCGGATTCGGTTACCCTCATCAGCAAGCTATAATTTCTACACTAGATTGAACAACTCGAAATCAGTAAGCCGTGACAAATGCTAGTAACGAGCCTGACACAAAGGAGAAAAATCGATTCAAAAGGACCGTTCATGAGAAACTGTAATTGCGCGGCAGTTCGTCGGGTCACTAGAAAGGAAATGTTCCCAGAGTGGGTAAGCTCAGCTCAGAGCTCCGCGTAGCATTTCCAATCGTAGTAGTTCCCTTCATCCCCCTCCTGTTCTGACACCGTCACGTCGGCGGTGGAGGGAAAGGTAGCTTCGTTAGCCTGAGCAACTATCAAATGTTCTCCAGATAGACGAGACGTTCGGTAGCAACCTCAATTGGCTAGCACTTTCTAAAGGGTGCTGAAGCCCAGTTTCATCAAACTTGCACAATTATTCTATATTCAAGAAAGAACACGAAGGACAAGGTCAAGGAGAGAGTAAAGCCGCAAGGTCTGCTCAACGTCATCCGAAAAGTAGAAAGTGCTTTGCGAGATGAAAAAAGGTTACCACGGAGAGAGCTTTAACATGAGTGATTACAATCATAAGGAGAGCCCAATTCCAATGGAGTTTCTATGGTGAACGGGCAGTTAACGTCGTCACGAAAAATAGGTTGTAGTTTCACTGAACTGTTAACTGGTCCCTTTGCTGATCTGTGTTTATGGGGAGTTCTGCTCCCTTCGTAATACGTCAACATGTGAAGCCACTAAGATAGAAGATGAATCAACGCTTGTAAATAACTTTTAGAGCCTCTGATCAGATGGCAACAATTGATGCAGAGGGGAACCCCTTCGCACGACTATTTTAGGAACAAAGTACACTCGGATCGCAGATCGTCCTTCATGAGATGGGAAAAATGCCATTGTCCTAGTACTCGTTACTATAGCTGAAGGGCTGCTAAACTCTCGAGGATGTCACTGTAGCATAACCTAAAAATAGTGCCTAACAATGAAGGGCATAGCGAGACCTTACCTTATTACCTAATAATTTCAATTTCCAGTTACTGGCTACCTTCCTACATCGCGTCTACTCATAGGTAGGCGCGTAACTGTTTAATGTGCCAACTTCAATTCACCCGAATTGCTACGGAACATTGATGTTTGACAGAGAATGACAGTTTTTCACTTACATATATATATATTCATTTATTTATTATTTGCCTCTCCAGGTTCCGCGGAAGGGAACACACCGAACATCATGAAATAATGTGTTGTTACTTTCTCGTTTGCTCAGCTTGAAACGTTAACCTCAGACCCTGGAAAGAAATGCCAAGATTCATAGACAGTCGACCTGGACACTTCCCTTTGTCAGTTTTCAGTCGTCAATGGTCACGATTAGTAACCTAACCAAAATTTTGTGTGTTCCATTTCTGGCAACCATATCAACGTTTTGCGGTCGTTTTCTGATCGGTTACTGGTATATAGCTGTTATCTCCACTACATTCAATAATATGTTAAAGGACAGTAACTATAATAGCAGTGAAACCGCCAAACTGCCTCCCAAAGCATAGGATATACCTACTGAAGATGCAAAGAAAGATCCATACAGACCCTTTCGCACCACATCTGTTGGTAGGCACAGTTCGGAGAATTCCACTTCATTCGGATCGGGCAGAAAGATTCCTTCCGTTTTAATGAAACGAGTTTTCTGAATTGCAGAGGTAAACTTATCTAGCCTCTTACTCTTTTTCACAAGGAAGTTGCGGTTGCATTTTTGAAACAGTGCTGCTTCATTTCCAAAATTTTCTGAAGTTCATATAAAGTACCAAAGCGAGTCTGGTCTGGCAAGACGCTGGACTGGAAGTATATTTGTGCAAGTGAGTAGACGCCGAGTATACCGTGAGTACCTATATGCTGTATATCTTCTGCAGGGTAATTTTCCGCAGTACACCTAGCTGCCTACCGTAATCTCATCAAATTTTTTTGTGGCTATTACGCGATACAAAGCAATTCCTAAACTGGACTACATCGGGCAAATTTACCAACGTTATGAGCATGGTATGTAGTGGGGCTTGAGCTCGTCTACCCATGAAAAAACTGGATTTACATGCGCTCACGAGGATCAGCTTTATCGGAAAATGTTCAAAATAGGAAACGTTCGAAAGGGATTATCGGATGCCTATCATCGCTATTCACTGCATCCTATCATCCGAAAGGGACTGTACGTACTGGGAAAACACTTTGAAGCTTGTCCTGACTGAGAAATTTCTGTTAATCGCTGCTATTTCTCCGCAGTACTCAAAAACCTGGTAAGGTTCGGCGGGTGCTGTTTAAAACGCCTAGAGTCCGACGAGACTAAAACTCTTTGGTAGACATTCTGGCATGTGCATAACTCGCAATATTTGTATGGTTTTCGAAAAACGTTAAGTCAAAACAGCTTTTATCTAAACACTTTACAGCTTTCTGGTTCAAGCCCGATATTGGCCAACCGGCTCTACAGCTGTTAGTGCCAATAAGCTGAAAAGCCATTGGAAAACGAAGTCTAGAGGGGTCTCGGTAGTGTCGGTGATGAAAAGAACGGTACCCGAATAGCACAAGCACGAGTACTATTCTCTCCGGGCGTGAGTTTGACTCGAAATCGTAATTATTGTTAGGTACTTTGAAGCGCACTGAACTTGCTGCTGTTATGTGAAAAGCTTCCACTGAAAGCTAAGAAACATCGTAATGGATTGTTTATTTATTTTTGCTTCGTCCACCATAATTATTGGAAAAGTTGCTACATAACGAAGATGGATTCTGCAACCCTTATCAAAAAGTTCCTTATTCGCGACAGGTTCCTTCTCAGTGCCCTTGTCCTTGTGAGAAAAAGGATCTTCGCCATAATTGGCTTCAACTTATGCACCACATCGAAAATTCTACGAATCCTTTGAGATCCCACTCAAAGGAAATTCTTGCAAAATTACGTCTCAGGAACAACGTGAGGGATGCTGGGTATAATTACAAGGCTGGCGAATGATTTGGTGCTATCTACTACTAAAGTTTCGTCACTACTACCACATGTTCTGTTAAACTTGCAACAATGTGACGGTGAATTGCAGGCTATTTCTCACGTAAATTCATTCATAACTAGGACTTACGCAAAACCCTGCAGAACCATAAACCGTGTAAACTGTGTACAGCTGCACTACGATAAAACTCTTTGAGATTCGTACATAACCTTTCTTAACTCATTTAATTTCAAAAAAGCACTCCCTGTGAAGATTTTTCAGTTTCGAAACTACTCCAAAGCAATGAAAGTTTATTCAGAATATCGTATGGACTAGGCATACAACAACACAATGTAGGGCTTCCCCTCAGCAACACCGTAACACAGGTGAAGCGATCGTCTACGCTGAATAAAAGAGAGAAAAGCATAGTTCCAAGATCTCTGCCGTTTAAACGAACGCTATGGCAGCACGTCCACCGCCAATGGACACTTAGCATCAACTTCGTTTCTGTCCAACTTGTAAGTCGTAAGAGAAATAGCGGTAGGCGATGCATGATCGGTGGAAGAGTTCGTCAGAGTATAGGTGTTGCAAGCACACTTAAAGTTCAAAGTGTTCAATTGTTTCGAAGCATCATTCTGATGATGTGTTGTTTATTGCTTTTGCTAACAAAACAAAAATCAAATCTATTGGCACACTACATAGAAAATTGCGATCGAGTTATATAACGTGCCAGACTGGACATTCTAGGTTTGACTACTTTTGTGCGATAGGGCAGGAATTCAAGCTTAACACCAGATGTCCTTTCGAAGAGAAAAGAGAGTGGCCGCTCTCATAGTCCACGATTTGGCCCGCGAGGAACGGCGCTTGCCCCTATCCAGGTCTTAAGTTCTAATATTATCCAACTATTCCCTAGGAATTCAGATTCCCTTTCTTTAATGGAAACTAGGATAAGTTCTTCACAAGCGTTTCACTGCCAGTATAGTATTATGAGTATTATATCCCCTGTTCCATGAAAATCAAACACTCTACAAAAAACACTCTGGGAGTGGAGGAAGGTATGCCTTTTGTTACAGGCATGGAGGCACATCAGCAAAAACACAACTACGGAGACAAATGTGCCTGACCCAATAGTTGAGCAGGGTAAAAAAATAATGTAAAAGTCTGGTTCAATCAAATTCATTGTGTTTAGAGCAAATTTCAAACTCACTTTATAATCTTCGTACTGCACATCCATCACGCCAACCACGACGCATCCTGGGTATTCATCGAAGCACTTTTTCAGACAACCACCGTGACTTTGAGCATAAACCCTGGGAGTCAGGTTCATATAACTCCATGAAACATTGTCGGCGGTAGTAAGCTCGAATGTGCAGAAAAGTGCGGTGTGGGCCTATAAGGTAACTTGACTTCTAAAATGTTTACCATATCACATAACTCTGACTGAAGTAGAAGGATTTTTCAATGTAAAACTGGAATCGTAAGAGATGCTTTGGAAATTTATAAAAACTGCTACAAAAGAGTGGCTTCCTTTACATCGAAAACGTTACTGTACTTTTGCAAACTCCGGATACTGTAACAAAAACCTTCAGCCCACACGAATTAATGATGATTCGAGTTCAGTAGAGTGGATGATTCAAGGGTCTTGAAGCTTATTATTTTCCCTACCAAATTACTTCTTGCTTAGCAAACCTGCCATTACTATCTACAATTACAACTCACAATAGCTGCTAATTTTGTAATATTTTTTCTCATTGAAATTGTGATTTACTTGCGCTTTTTGCAAAAGTCTTTCTTATGAGGTTTCAAAAACATGTATAGAAATCTGTACACATAATGATAATAATAATTTGTCCACTTCGAGAGAGAAGGAAAGTCGAGACTGCCTCAACGAATTTAAAAGACAAAATACAGCTGCTTCCATTTTCAGAGTATGATTGGTGCGGGAGTCCGTAGACGCCCTTATTGGACTTCTGTACAGTACCACATTATTACTTCACTGAAAAACTTAAATTTGCAAGCAAAGAAATTCATAAGAATTTGAACCGCTTGTTATCCGACTTTATAGCGTGTATCGCTTCAGAACACGGAAATGTTTCGCGTGTAGAAATGAGCTATGTCAAGCGAAACCTCGTGAATCAAATCCCACTGCAAGAAAAGGTTACTGAAGGTTCCTGCTAGGAAGAACCTATGGCCTCCAAATATGCTATACGGTGTGTTGTTCTAACACAAAAAGACCTAGATAGGATGTAATAGCGGCTCAAATGTTTTATTCATTGTATGTCACATCCAGAAAAGGATGAGCGTTGTAAGACAGCACCTTTCACAAGAGAAACCCGATGACGGCAGTGAGAAGGAATTTTAAGCATTTTGGACACATACAGTACCGTTCAGTGATGTATGCGTATTCACTTGATGTAATTCACTTTTAAAAACGTAGTTTCTCTGAAACAACATCTTTACATCTTTACATTATATCTCTGCATGTGATCAGGGAGCGAGTTTTCAGTCGCCTAAGTTAATTGCGGAATATTTTGAGAGACTTTAGGCAAACAAAGGGTTAAGCCCTATAACACCAGTGGAACTTCAGTTTGCCTTAATTTTCCATTCTCAGCGCAACGACTTGCATAAGAGCAAATACAACATGTAAGACATCAGTGCTTCGTAGCATAACCTTTAGAGCCATTGATGGCTCAAATCGACGTGGCATGGACTTGATAAGTTTGTCGATCTCCTCTTGAGAGTTGTATCTCCCATATGGTCTTAAGTGAAGGAGCTTGTCGTGCTTGTTGTGGGCTCAAAGGCTTTTAAGTTGACACTCGAGCCAATCCTGTGTATGTTCAATAGAACTCAAAACTGGGGATTGCAACGGCCACAGTAACAGAGAGACGGAATCAGTTGGTGAGCAGCTTCGATTTGTGCATCGGGTCATGTTCTTGCTGTAAAATTAAGTAATCAGGGCTGGTACTGCGAATAAACGGGTAGATAACAACCTGTGTAATATTCCTGAACATCTTGGAATGCATCTTACTCTCGATACTTCATAGGGGAAACACTCCTTTGCCACCGAAGCTGCAGTGATCCATCACCGTACCCACGCCATATCTCACGGCTGGCAGCTGGTAACTTGCATGGCATCTGGTACCGATTGGACGTCACACAAACTTGATTTCATCCTTGCCGGACAGCAAAAACTTAGATTTGTCGTATTAGATGGCCTTACGCCACTGCTGGAATACACAGTTTTTGTGAGCATGAGCCCAATCGAGAAGCGCTTTGCGATTTTTGGCAAAATCAGCGGCTTCTTTGCTGACCTCTTTCAAAATACGTAGAAAAGTGTCTACGGATGAATTGATCTCTCGGGTCGAGATTTCGCGAAAAATTTTGACGCGAGTCGTTTGTTGCACATTGCACAATTTGCTAGCGACAAGACATAGCGTCAATCTCGCTGCTCTAGGTGACTTTCGACTTTGGCTAACCCTGTGACCTCATGTTTCTTCCAAATCGTTTGTACGCACATAACTGGCACGCCTAGAATTTCGGGAACTCTCTGTTCGGAATATTAAGGCTTCCTGGAAGCCCCGAATGACGGCGTCAACTTGATCCTGCCGCGAATTACGGACTCCCAAGTGCCTGAAATAGCCTTACTGATGTATTAGGTGCATGACGTGACACAGAGGAGCGAAAATTACCTCAAAATTCCTAACATAAAAACCGACGAGGTATCGAAAGCGGAACTGTGAGTTGGGGGGCTGCTTGAAAATCAAGCGCCTGTTCCGGTTGGAACTGTGCTGCTAGTCTGCTGCACAAGTATAATGATACTAACTTTTCAAGTTACCTACTGTTCAGGTTTCCAGCCAAAAGTTACGTTTAAAAAATTTAAAACTCATACTTCACTGGCCAGTACTATTCAGCCAGCTCTCCATGTAGCTGCACAACTGAAACTTCATCCTAGTAACCCTTCCTTACAATTAGCATATTCGACATAGTTATCTCGTGCAAAAGCTATTTTCGTTACTTTTAAAGACCTTTATGTAATATTTCACGAATTCTGACGATTCTTTAAAACCGTTGCATATTTCTTTACTACACTTCACATCTTGACAAAAAACCTCGAAATTATTGTAAATTGTGCTTTCGGTCCAAAGGTAGAACTGGAGCACGTAGAGACGCTATTTGTTTGCTCCGCTAGTCCGCTATGTTGATTCATTCTACCGCAACCACATGTGTGCTCCTTTTGATTCTGATGACAGGCTCAAGAATGCTTCTTGTCAGAGCGCTTTCTATTTTTGGTATTCCATTTTATTGACATACCTGGAAGAAAAAGAGAAACCACAGGAGTGGCGAGATGAAGGCTCGAGGCGGATGCATTTACCCTGAATAATACGAATTATCTTGGACAGTTTCTAATGGACGAAGAAGAAAAGGTGAGTCAATAAGGATGGTCCTCTGATAGACTGTGGCTGCGTGGCGGTTCGTTGGGTCACTTCGAGTGGCACTAGGAGGGGTAGAGTCCAAAGTTTCTAGAGTGCGTGAACTCAGTTCAGAGCTTCACATCCCATTTTCAGTTGTGGCGGTTCCTTTCATCTCCCCTAATGCTCTGACATCCCATGTCGGCCGTGGAGAGAACGGTAGGTCCGTTAGCCTGGGCAGCTATCGAAGTTGTTCAGCAGATAGATGAGACGCAACCCCAAATGCCTAACCACTCCCTAAAAGGTGGAAAAGCCCAGTTTCATCAAGCTTGCGCACTTCTTTCCAATTCAAGAAAAGTACACAAACTAGAAGGTGAAGGAGAGTACAGAGCCGCACATCCTCTCAACGTCGCCTGAAGAGTAGAAATGGAATGAAGAGAAGAAATACTTTGCGAGATGAAAAAACGTTACCAGGGAGAGAGCTTCAACCTGAATGATTACGATCATAAGGAGAGGCCAATTTCAGTGGAGTTTCTATGGGGAACGGGCAGTTAAGTTCGTCACGAAAAATTAGTTGTAGTTAAATTATTGTCGTTGCATTTCTCAGTAAGGACAAATGATCTTACATATTTTACTACTCCAGTAAATTTTCCGTCTAAAATGATCGTTCAGTTTCATTGGTTTGCTTCAATTCTGTTTCTTTTTCAAGCACAAATTTTATGTTTTCTATGTTTCCTTTTAAACTTGAGCTTTGTTCCTGAGATTTTTTCTCTCTCACGCATTTGGACGTTTCTATTAAGTACTAAACCCCCTACTGATTTGCCAAGCGGTTCCTTTTGTTTCTATGTTTGCAGAGAATTTTGCTCCCTTACATAATACATCAACATGTGCAGCCTAAACAATAGCCAATGAAATGACGCCTGTGAATAACTCCTGGAGCCTATAATTAGATGGCAACCAATTGATGGCATGAGAAACCCCATCACAGGACTATTTAAGGAAGAACGGGCTCTCGGGTCGTAGACCAGCGTTCAAGAGATAGCTTATAATGCGATTGGCATACGTTGCCTAATTATAGCTGCAGCAATACTACATTGTCAAGCCTGCAACTTAATTCAAATAGTAAAAAGCTGACCACCTGGAGAGAACAGAGGAGGGCATCATCCAAAACCCAATGAACTCGAACTCTAGCTACTAGCTAGCAATGCTTCCCACATTCTACCATTGGGCATATGCGTACGTATTTGATAGGGTGATTTCATCTCATGCCAGTTTACTGCGAGACACCGGAGCAGTGATGTCTGACAGAAATTGATGCCTCGGCAACTTCTTGTATACAAACTGCAAATTTTGTCCTTTGCTAGATAACATCCGCTCATTAACCAAGAACTACAACCAACCTGTCGAACAAGCAGTATAAAGCTGCAAGATCCATCACTTTCGTCTGGCAATCTGGTCAGGCTGGATATCTCCGTGAAAAGGAGTATGAAGGACGAACCACGTAAAAAGTCCTGCTCTAAAGCCCGATCTACCGTATTGCTTCGAGGGGCTGTAAGTAAACGTAGGTGAGTGACAGTTCAAAATTGTTTCGTATCGAGGACATCCGCCGATACCCCTTACCCCTATTTAGGTGCACTCAATGCAAGAGACCTTCATGGGTTACCTTGACCTTTGTCGCCGTAGCATAAATCTACATTCCAGATAAACTACTACGTACAGTGAGCTAGCCCATTCCCTTCCTGACCTCTCCGTGGTATGAGGCTAATGGAAATCCAGAAAGAGCATGAGGTCAATGATTATATCCACACACTCTTTTTTCTATTGATTTGTGAATCCCTATTTGCAACCCAAAGCATCTCAACTGTTGCCCGCGCAGTAGTCTCCGTTCCTGATGGCAAGATGGCTACTAAAATTTTGAATTGGATACCGTCATGACAATGAATTAATACGTTTCCAAAAGTGTTTGAATGCGATATTTCCTTCGTTTCTCTGAATGTTTCCTAACCAGGGCATCTTGTTTCAATTATTCACTCAACATCGCATGCCTAGCCTGAGCTTGGTAGACGACCTAATGCACCCTAATGATCTACCCTAATGCAGCAACTTCTTGTCGCTGAAGTTTGGCCCCTCTTATTCTTTACTTCATCTTTTAATCAGACCTCATTGTGGATACTGAAGGACAAAGGCAATTTTTTATCACTGCCAATGTGTTGGTTTTGTTGGGAGGATTCCACAAAATGCATTGTTCATATGAATGCATATGATGATTGAGCAATGTAGAGTAAGTCAATGGGAAACTGGTTTACTCCAGTGACTGACCGTGACTGTCAGAGTGGATTAAACACACAACTAACTTCACAGTTCATTTCTTATTCTCTTCAATCGTTTATCTAGCTTTCAGAGGTTCTTTCTCCAAAAATTTGCTCCGGCCCAATAAATTAACATCTTAATTCAAGATTTGGCATGAAGACTTGGCTCCTTGCGGCATCGCTGGCGGTCCTCACTCAAAGGTTTGAGAATCTATTTTTTTCTGCGTTAAAGATCATTACGTCTCTTTTACGCCTTTTACAAGGGCAGAGAAAACGGTATTTTGAGTGGTGATTTTATGATTTTCTTAATATACTCATACACGTGAACCTTTGAAATATTTCCAGGGTCTTTTGCACTATCGAGGGTCTCATTCGATCAGGCTTTCCAGAGCTGCATGTGACATACGATGGTTCACATAAGGTCAGGTATTGATCTTTTCCGAAAAAATGACTGAAATCCTCCAAAAATTTGAACAAAAATTCTGCACTGCCACTCAAAAGTTAGCCAAGAAATCTGGTGTTCATCGTTACCTCCACTATACTTTCCACATGTGGTATCCCCTCGAAATCGTGGAGTTGTTGGGAATTTGGGCTTATTCTATGAGAAACACTATATTTATTCTCAACTATCTATCTTGTAGGAACACATTTTTCAGCTCATTACCACTAGCTCGACTACATTGCTGTATTTTTTGTCTGTTACTCTTTCTTCGTAAGCCTTAACATAAAAAAATCACAGTAGCCATTTAGCAAGTCATTCAAAAGGTGAGGCAACGGGAAATTTTATTTCTACCGTTCCCTCCGACGCGCTCATTACCTTTTGTTGGAACAGCATTACAACTGCTACGCTTTATTTACTTTTTAATAGCCATTGTAATAACTACTAAAAACGTCCCGTGGAGAAATTGAGTGAGTGGGGATGGTCGGCACTTTAAATCTTTTTTGAGAGAATGTCATTAAAATGTCGACAACTCAGGGTGGCCATGTTAGAAATCTTTGCATGGTACTCGGCGGAAAAAGCATGATGTGTTTAATTAAGAATTACCATAGAATTGTTCAAGGATGAAGAACAATCCCGTCTGAGGGATGGCCCCCCTCCCCCAACTCGAGGTCCAATCGCAGTGGCTTATTGAAAGGGTGCATAGTCCCACAACGACTTCCAGCGGCCGGCCGATGTAAAAGTCAGTGCTTTTGTCTTCCTAGACGAGTCGGGTACCAATCCTGGAAGGATGGAAGGCCTAATGTATGCACAGGCTTGAGGGAATTACGTCTGAGCAGTTTTTCAAGAATAACGAGAAATTTTGTGAGATCCTTCAGATTTTACATATATAGCTATCAATCCATTCAGGCTTCGTTTGGCAACGATATTAGTCCCTCGACTGCTTCGTCGAAACCATCACTGAGTTGGAATGCCGAACCAGAAGCTTTATACACTGTGATTATGGTTGGTAAGTACTACTTGCTTATTTGAAGGCACCGCAGAAGCATACATTGTATTCTCATGCAAGTATAATATTAGCGATTTGGTATGAATTTCAAAAGCTCCAGTCTAACCAGTAGTACCTCCGAGTAGTACTAACACTAATAGTACCGCAGTAATATTACTATACCTCAGAAGTTTCTGAATTTAACTTTGTCTTATAACTCTACTCTCTACTTTGAGATTGGAAGACTTCTTTTAAATCTTAACAGCAGAAAGTAACCTCTTGTTCAAAAAAATGCATGACTGCCTGATAGGGTGCCGACCTTCCGATGGGAAAATCGGAACTCATTTCGTATTTCAAGTTCTCTTCAAATCAAAAAGCCCTCTCAAGTTCCCACACTTGAAGAAAAAAGTGACGATGGCAGGAGTCTTTTTTCGAAGAATTCCAGAAGTCAAGATCGATAGGTTGTTAGGATATAGGATGAGCTTTACGGAGTTAATCAAATCCATCCTGGGATGCTCCACCTCGATAAGTTTTGGACATGTTACAAAAGAACTAAACTGTAACTTGCCGTTGGTTCATTATTTCATCTGAATTCATATAATATGATGTCCGCTTTTAATTCATACGTACATGTTCTCTCATTCTATGCATTCGAATTCGCATCTTCAACATTCTCTATTCACTGAACTGGAAACTGTATCGCCTGACTGTCGAGTTGTTACTTTCGGATTTGAAATATGGGATACGCGTAGTCTTTAAAGCGATAGCATTATAGTCTCACAAAATTCGTGAGTTATGGGTAAAGCTCCGGCCTTAGACGGGACTCGAACCCGTACTTGCACTATCCAGGCACCGTATTATCCATTACACTACCGAGACTCCGCTTGCTCTTGCCTTCTTAATGGCAGTGGAGTTTCGGTAGTGAAATGTATAAGAGGTCGGTGCCCGTATAACACAAGTATGGGTCCGAGTTCCGTCCGAGGCGGAAGTTTCGTCCATAACTCGCCACTCTTGCGAGACTTTCGCATCGCGTACAGCGGCGAAATAACAACAGTTAACAAACATAAAGTTAAAACAAGTGATAGCAATAAAGTTTCTTCACTTCCACTTAGAAGTTTGATGGAGGGGAGGGGCACCTCAGAATGGGATTGACAATGGAGTACTGAATTAGCATTTGGGCAATACAATAATGTGTCAGGGCCAGCCAATGTAAAAGTTAGTTTTTTATCATACCAGACGACTCTGGAACAATTATCAACTGCGGAGGAATGGCAGGTTTGGTTGGTCTGGGAGGATATTGTTCCTCTCAGAGATGCGATATCGATTTGTATGTTAGTGCGCCACAACGCCAACTCCACCCTTAGCGGATTATTAAATTCATGAAAAGGTGTTTTTCTTGCATTGTGACAATTGAGTTTCTGCAGCGCTGACCAAGTGCCCTTCACAGAAATGAAGGAAAAAATCCCTAGTGTTCTTTGCGGTCGATTTGAATCTCGGTGTTAGACACAAATTGCTTTTTATGCGTGACATATTGTTTCTCTGAGTTTTTTTTTGTGAATATACACTAATTTTATACAGTTTTCCATGTAATTCCGGTGAAAAATTATTTAGGGCGGAGCTCTTTTTTTCCGATTCCCAGCCTCAATTTAGGAAGCGCCAGTGCCCTTCCCCCCTCCACTCTCCCCTCTTTTACCCCAATTGCATTTGCACCAAAATTTCTTTGAGCCCAACTCTTCAGTACAATTGTGCGATGCATTGTATGTTAGAGGTCTGACGGGATAGAAGTAAGTGATAGGAAAAAGTCAATTGTCTAGGGTTTGTTAATCGATATTGTCGTACTCTTCAGTATAAAATTGCCCAGGATGATTACGTTGCACTCTCAACAGACCGAGACCACAATTCACTGATCAGCTCACAATCAGATCAGCCTTGGAGTTTCGACATTAAGTACATAGCTGCATACATTTCAATAAAAAATACAAAATTTCTGTTGCAAAGATACTTACTCGGTCACATATGAGCCAAAACACCCAAGTGACTGGACTATAATTATAAATCATTTGAAAAAAAGGTGCTTGTCTCTCATGATGAACGTTTGGAATACCCTCAAAAGTACGAAATTATTTAATTGTCAGTCTAATGCAGTCCATTTTTATGAAGAGCCAGAGCTGTCAGGATTGCTGATTGAATTTAGTGTGAAACCTTGTTCAGATTTGGATGCCCCATCGAAGAAAGATCCATCGTTGAGCGAATTCCTGCATTGGCTAGTCGTCAACATTCACGGCCAGTCGATTAACAGCGGCCATGAACTCGCTTCGTACCGTGGTCCGAGACCACCAAAAGGTTCAGGTAGGGGTATTTCGACCATACAGCAGCTTATATCTTGCTTTGGATATCGTATATTCAATTTTCATTATTAGAGGCGCTATTTGAATTCACAGTGAAGGNCCCCCCCCCCCCCACATGGACTTCCTTTGAAAATAGTCGTGGTCATTCAAAATTTAAATGCGTGTGCAGCCTGTTTAATGAATTGTTTTTCAGAACGATGTTCAGATTAATACTTTTATCATCCCGAACGAGTAAGATAATAATTAACCTGTGGGAAGGAACATTTGTTTAGTCTAGGCGCGTCTAATTTCAATCCCCCAAGCCATGCGTGTTTGATAGTAAGATAGTGATAGTGCTGGGATACTTTCCGTTGCACCAACCGCCCCTGTAGTGACCACGGCAGTATTTCTCGTGAAGATGCGTTCCCGAACTTTTTTCAGAGTGAGCGAGGGCTGCAGATGTTCAATTGAATGCGTAAAACTGTTTTGCGAGCATTCAACAGGTATTACATAGAAATGCAAAACTAATACATGGCAAGTAATAGTAATACATCAAGTATACGATCTGTCGTTCCTCATCTATAACCATCGACCGCGCAATATATCGGTCCTACAAGAGTGATTGCAAAGTCTTTCAATGAATGATTACAGTCGTAGTTGTTTGACGCCGCGAGACCACTATCAAAGATGCGTGCACCTGGAACTTTGGGCATTAAGTCCTCCGGCCACTGCATTAGGGTAGTGTATTTGAAATGTTAAACACATTTACTGCTCCAAATACAAGTTTGAGGCATGATGGCACTGTGGGTGCAAGAAGTTATTAGTAAGGGAGGAAGGCGTAAAAGTTTTATCTTCAGGTCCGCACAGGTACTACTTCCTAGTTTTCAAGCAGAAGAACCAGATCCCAAGGAAGGAGGTAGAATCCCGACCTCGGTGAGTTCTTCTTAATTGTAAAGTAATTTCGTTGAAACTATTTCATACGGCATTTGGAACCACAGTAGTCACTCAAAAAAAAGGAGGACAGCCAATATCGTAACTGACTTAGCTCGATCCCTTGAAGGTTAACTACTTCATGGCTTATCACATTAACACCATCGAGATTCGCTCATTGTAGAAAAGGAGTAATAGCAAAATCTAAGTCGCAGAAAGCAATAATACAAAAGGGTGAAGAAAACACCGTGCGCTTTTCCTATCTGAGAGCCTGTACCAAAGCGAATTTTGAGCTATCGCCTTAGCGAACGCCTGAACTGTACTTATTAGAAACTTATGAATTTCAACTGGACTTATGACTTCTGAACTGCATCATAAAAAGGGACTTAAATGAAAGCGTCTTTGTCAGATTCGATGCACTGGCCTTCGCTCGCCAAAATGGAATGGGGGATCCAATCGCAGGGAACTTCTTCAAGGTACATCGATTCACTTTATTCATTTATTTATTCTTTCTCCACAATTCCCTGGTTATTCGGTCATGTTTTTGTATGAGTCACAGTTTCGTACTGTCAAGTGATGATTTAGTGCTGTCTGCTGGTTTGTGACTGTGGAACGTATCACTTGAATTGACTTTTTGAACAGACTTTCGACTTAAAAGCACAGTTCACGATAGACATGCTGTCTGAGATTTCTCCAGGAGATGAAGGCGTAGCCAGCTGTGGGCAGTGGCTTACTTACGTTGGGAGCTCCTCCAAATACCCTTCCCATGCAACTTTTGTCGTCTTATTCTCCTCTACACCCTATTTTTACTACTTTCTTAGAGACTTGGATTTCTCTGACTGCGCCGATTATCATGCTTAGCTTCCTTCGCCACTTTTGCACTATTCAGTTCTGAAACACAGCTAATTTCCCATGATGATATCGAAAAACTTCGTGGTTGCAGAAAGCTTTCCTTGCCTCGCAAAACAGACCTTATTTTCATGAACTCTCTGGACAATGCAGATTTCTATTGAACGGCATTAAAAGAACTTATGGTTTCATTCATAATAATAGCAAAGTTTCAGGCCCAAAATGACTGAGGCGGCTGTTTCGTTTGGGAGCGTTTGTCGGTCAATACACTGATGATTTATATGATGCTGAAAAAATCTTTGAAATGATTTTCTTTCAATACAAAGTGATAACTCTGAAAGCCACGTTCAGAATCAACATGTGTCTTGGATAGGAGCAATGATAAGTTGTGTCTGTTAATGCTCTGTCTGTCTGTCTTTGTAAATGTCTGTGAATTCTTCTTTTTGGTAGTAGTTTTGCAAAATTGTAGTTTCGGCCATTGACATTAAATATTGATCCGATAGCAAAGCTGTTAACTCTAGCTTCAACCCATTCCAACGCAGCGGTCATGAAGAAAGACCAGTGGTGAGGCTCTGGTGATATCTGTGTATTACTGCAATGATTAAAACGACGATTCGTAATAAAAACCAAAGGTACGAAGTATTTCTTAGATTGCAATTTTATTGAGCTAATATTATACAAAAGATCACGGGTAGATTCAGACTGCGACTCGTCCGCGTGCGGTACCTTTCGTTGGGTGCATTTCGTTTGGCGCGATCCCTCCCATCCCCATTGCGCCGCCCAATCATCACAGTTTGCAAGCTGGACAACACGTTCAAGCACCATGAAAAAGCCAAATAGACTATGTAGACAAGCAGAAGAGAATAGAATACGAGTTGTTCAGCTTGCACGCGTCGAATGGGCGGCGCGACGGGAGGGATCGCGCCAAATGACCGCCTCTCCTATCGTTTACAACAGCACGGTCTGCCTCATCTTTAGACTTTCCTTGGGATGATTACCTTCTCGTTCAAACTGAGATGAAGAGAACTAAGACCACAGCGTTGCATTGCAGCTATCTTCTCTGCCAGCATCGCTTACACACCTTTCTTATTCAAGTGGAAATTGCAGTATGTCCAAAACTTTGAGAAATTCGACGAGACTACTTCAAATTATGAGGAGCTCCTATTTTTGTTAAAATATTACTCCCAGGTTTCTCGGCATCACATAGGCTATTAAGATTTTTCGTTTGGTATGTATGAATGCAGTTCAACCACCCATGGCTTACATGCTGAAGAACTTTCCGAGTTCAAATTTCAACACACGCACTTTCACGGAGCCTACAGGAAAAAAGGAACTTCACTACTATAGTATTTGAGGTCCTTTTTACAAAGGCTTTTTCCTGCATTGGAGGAACCATATCAGGGTTTTGCTGAGAGAGAACAAAAGAGCGGAGACAGCGAAAGAAATACAGGGACCAGACTGCTTTATTCGCTGGTTCTGATCCTCATCAAACAGGACAATGACGTAAACTGGTTTGTTGTGTACCAGAAATGAGCGAACATCTAACACAAAACACCAGGAGATGTGCAAAACGTTGCATTTGTTGCCATGGCCAATTCGAAGGGAGATCACCTCGCTTAGGCATGACACACGCAAACGGACTTTGAGGTGTGTTGAAATGGTCAGTAGTAACCGTGAAGTGAAGTAGAATTAGTACCCCCGGCAGGAGACGCTGCATTGTTGCGGAGCCATACAATGCCACTGGTTGATCTCAATTTCAGGACCGAATGTGATGTTGCCAAGCCTTTTAGCAATGCACCAAAAAGATTCCTAGGGTTGCAACTTCATACAGCACGTTATAAAATCAACACAGTCTTCTCGGTATCATAAAATCCTCCAATAGCCATCTTGGCAATAGAAGCGGACACTCCTGCGCGGAAAACACTTGAAGCGTTTTGGACTGCCACTAGGAATCCAGAAATTGATAGAAAGGAAGATTGTGTGGCCATAACCCGTAACCTCACGCCCTTCCTCGACCTCTGCAAATTTTGAATTACGATGAAGTCAGGAGGGAGATGGGTTGCTTATTCGACGCAGAAGTTTCGTTCTTGAGTGGTCTCCTATTGGTTGGCCTCTTTGTTCAAAGTAAGCCATGTAACACACTATTGATCGGGTCCATTTAGAGAAGTGTTTTGAGCATGATTTAGACCTACCTAGGGATCAATCTCGATTCGTTTTTTGGCTTTCAGGCTCTGAACAAGGCGAAGAAACCGAAACGTAAGCTGGATAAGTTTTGAATCTCGGAAAGGCTTTAAACAACACAAAAGACCACTCCTTTACGCTTGTTACCTATGTAGTACAGTATTGCCTCCTTTCTTCTCTTGTGATCATGGAACACTTTACTCCGAAATTCTTGTACATAATGCCAACCCTGACCAACGACCGCATCAAAATGAATTATCTTACTTCAAGTGTCTATCTCCAACGCATACACTGGTTTGATGTTTCAAATAATTTCACTAACATAAACGATATCTACAAAAGGTTTCGTGATCAACAGAACGCTGCGTTCGCTAGATTTGTTCTCTTCGGATTTTCTAGGACTCGTCGATGATGGTGTCCTTTGAATATTAGAAATCCGAGAGCTCAGAAAGAAAGACTTGAATGTTTTCTCAACCCATTAGTGACAATTGAATTAAAAACACTTGGCTGGCACTTTGCTGTAGGTGTTTGAGCCAACAGAAGTCCCAACAATTCACCCACTGGGCACTAAAGCTTCTTAAAGTCGATGGCGTCTAGCTTGGCGTCACTACAAGTCGTCTTCACGAGCAGCATTTTTTGATCTCTTGGTCTTAGAGATCCGTTCCTCTTTGGAGGTCCAGCTCCTTCTGCTCAGTACTGCAGCTCGAAAAGTGTACATCTTTTTGGGTCCAACAAACCCTGACTGCCAGTTTTTTATAGTCAAACCGCAGAGAAAAGAAGTTTTCCGTATTGTGAATAGCTGTACAAGCAGGAGCCATATATATACATATATAGGATTATATTAGGTTATTCGAAAGGAAATGCTCGTTTGAGCTTGAAACATTTTTTATAATGAAAACGAAACTAAACAAGATCAATTGAAAAGAAAATCTCCATTACTATCGATGGCTTGTTGTCAACGTTTACGCAAGGAATGGATTTCTCTTCTGAAGAACTCGGTCGGCTGCGACTCTAAGTAGTTGGACATTAAGAGTTAGATTTCTTCGCCGTCTTCGAACTTTTTCTTGGCTAGGGGATGCTGCATCGATCGGAACAGATGGTAATCGGATGCTACCAGGTCTGGGCTGTATGGAGGATGAGGCAGGATTCCTCGCCAATCGCCAGCACATCTTCATGGATGGTAGAGTTTAACCTATTGCGTACCGCAGTGTTTTGCGCAAGCTGCCGCATGTGCGGGACATATCCTTCAAAATCGACGTTCGACGTTCAAAATCGACGCAACGTTGTTCACAGCATGCAGCACTCAGCCACACAGAGCGGTTGTTTAAACGAATCGCAAAGTATGGGCTGTTCGATTTTTATCGAAACTCTAGAGTGATTTTGGACGAAAATGCGGGCAGAGGCAGGGGGNGGGGGCGTGCTTCACCATGTGCAGCACGCGGTACGCAATGGGTTGAGCAGCCAAAATGTGTTGCCAGTTCTAGTGTGGTTTGGCGTGGATCCAATTCAATGACGGACTTTAACACTTGGCTATCGACGGCTTGAGGCCGACTTCTATGTTCTTCGTTCTCTAACCTTTCATTATCGTTTTTGAAACGCTGGAAACATCGTCGACAAAGGCTTCCTGAAAGGACTTTTCCGCCAAATACCGCAGATGATGAGTTTCAGCAGCCAGTTCGCTTTGTTCGAAGTGTACCACATGCAAGTTTGCAAACGGAATTTTTGGTCATGCATTTTCTGATTTTTTCCCTTAGAAAAGCGCAATAAAACTCTCTTTCTAACAGAGAAATTTTTTGAAATATCATGTTTAGTGGGAGAGAAATAAATAGACAGATCCAACGCGCATTCCTTTCCGATCAACCTAATAATAAGGTAAAATCATCCTCTAACCCATATCACATGCAGGGTCGGAGCAGGAATACAACCATTTTTCCGGTTGGTAAGCTGATTTCTTTTAGCGAAAAGGTGCACCAGGCTGTCAGGAATGTCTAGTGACAATGGGAGTTTTGATACGTCGATTACTCCTTGCCTCCTACTGCCACTGAAACTTAATATAAGCTTTTCATTACATCTATGACTATGACTATGAAGGGTAAAAAATTTTCGGCAGCAGTTGCATGCAGAATTTCCTTCCTGGTCAACAAACGAGAGGAAAGAGTAAGAAAAAATGGGTTAATAAGAAGGAGGAACATTTTTCATTCTATCAAGCGTTCGATTGTGTAGCTTTTTTCACTGCACAGGACAAGGCCGACGAGTTCGCTATCATTTTCTCGGTACCGTATAGTTCTGAAGCAACTTTCGATGTTGTTCTAGCGGTGTAATGTGCCTGCCTTTTACCATTCATCCTTAAAACATTGTCTCTATGTTCAGACGAGTTTGAAGAGGTTTTCTTTCTTGTACTCCCTGACAAATACGCTGGTTGTGATTCTTTGCCGATCTTCTACAAGTGGTTGTGATTCTTTGCTGATCTTCTACAAGAGAACTGATGGTGGAACGAGCGATATAACATTATCTATCTCCTCTTCAATATTTCCAAATGTATACCCTTTTTTCCCTTTTTGTCCTTTTTTTTAAAACTGTTCCTGTTCCTTTGAACACGGACGGATTACTCATAGGTTAGGTTCATGTTCATAAGAAGCGAATAGCGGCTTAGAAGCATATACTTTCAAATCCATAAAAGAGTATTGTTTCATTTTTCTTGCGAACAGTTTTCCGTACCTTTATGATTTCAAACCCGATGCATAAGTCATGCTTTCCATTCCGTTCCAGGTATTTGTTGAGCTGACGTTTTTCTTCCTTCTATTTCCGCTCTGTTCTAGTTCTTTTGACGCTCACTGTTCACTCTTGCTCCTTTCGCCCACCCTTCATTTTTCGGCCGTCTATTTTTTTCGTTTCCGTGGCAATGTTTAACTTTAGACCTACTAAAGTGTGACGTTTGTAAATTTGAATTATCAAAGCCCAGTTGGAATGCCATTAACAATTTTTTGTAAACGGTTTATGACAAGTGGTTATAGACGGTATCGCCTACATTTCCCTACTTGATGCTTTTTAATCATGTCATAAGACTATTGATTTCGGTAAAGAGTCGATTTAATAAAACTACTGAACAGACATAAAGTGGAAATCTATGCGATTGACTTTAATAGTAACTATGTGGGATGATGGAGAAAACAACTTTAGACAACTCAAGTAACGTCGGGGTAGCCGTGGAAGTAACTTGAATGAGTTTTTGTTGGCAAATTTTTTCCAGTGGTTGCGTCGAAAAGCTCATGTTGCTAGCCTTCATCTTCATTCCGTACGCAGTTTGAATGTAGGTGTGCACTGCTCCACTTGGATGTATACATACAAAATCGTTTCTGGAAATAAAGAACCATTGCTCGGGCACCAAAGCGCATCATCCAGAATGAAACAAAGATGGGGTTTCATTTGTACACTTGAAAAAGCTCACTTCTCACGGAACTCTTTTTAACAGAATCATTGGCAAAAATGCCGTTCAGATTCTTCAACATGAATAACAACTACTTTTTTCAGTACAGGGCGACGAAGGGTGCTATGCGGAGAAGATTTCATGCGGTTTCATTGTGTTTATGAAGAGCGACATAATTAAATAACGGTAACAGAAAGCTAAATCTACAAAAAAGGCTTCAAAATATACGCAGAATTCGACAACCTCGGCCTCGTTCTTTTTTCTCTTTGTCATTCTCTTTTCACTTATCCTCAATCCTCAAGTGGACTGCTCTGATCGTACCCTCATAACAGTAAGGGTCGATTGTGCTCGTGGATTACTATTGCTCGATTTTCTTCATATTTGAATATTGACAAGAAGAAGAAGCAATAGATTGATAGAGCTTGCTGTTAAACAGTGATTGCTCAATAATGCATCGGTATTCGACAAGGATCGCGCAACACAGACGATATAATTCTCAGTATACTTTTTTGGATGTTTTGTCAACTGAGTGTTTTCCCATTCTTCGATTAGACTTTTATTTTTGCGAAAAATTAGTGGAACTCAGCATTGCGAACATTGAAGTTGCGTTATATGTAAGTAGTCCTAATATTTGCGTTCTGAGTTTCTAATAAAGTACAAGTTTACTCTTCATCGGTAGGATGTAGAAAATGAGCAGGCCCTTTCCAGTGAAGGTTCACCTAAATTTTTAGCACAAAACTGGTAACAAATTTCTGGATGGCTTCACCCAGACAGCTGAGATCTTTACGCTCCGATATCCAGAACTCATAGCAACCTTTGATGGCAGACTGAGCGAGATTGTAGCCTCGCTCAGTCTGCCATCAAGAAAGAGAGATACAGATGTAAAAGATACGGGATGAAATTTTTGGGAGCTGATCGAATCGATCCCGTTTGAGGAATGCGTTAAAATGAGAAATGAAAAGAAGACATAATAAATCTAGCTATACTTTTTCCAAAACCAATTTTTGTAGCATACTATGCACTAGTACTGTTCTAACATTATGCAGAAATTCGCACCTCTTTCTGCACGAAGTCCTCTGAAGTTCAAGAATCCCGTCTCCGAAATTTACCTAACCTTCAGGTTTGCCCAGAATCGTAATGGGTCTTTAGATCCGGAACAAACCAGTGCTACAATCATTCCACAGGAGTCTGATATTAGTGCGTCCTGCATTTACATCATCTCCGCCCTACTTCTGCGCAGATTAATAAATCCATCGAGACGTGCATCTATTTTTCAAATTTCGTGCTCATGCTTGAGAGAGTTCTTTTACCACATTTCTACAAGCTGCGAAACTTTTATACCTTCCGGCACCACCTTTATCTTTAATCGTCACTTAAACCAATATGACGCTGCAGTGGTTGGTTGCATCGCGTTTCGGATTCAAAACCTTAGACTGACTTGGTTGACCTCTAATCCGTACAAACATGCTGTACTGTGGCTGCTCTCTTCGAACCCAATAGAAATCACTTACTTGAGTAAAGAAGTATGGATCACATGCATATTAATAGTTTGGAGATCGAGTAGAAACACTTTGGTTTTTCCCTTTCGTCTTCGGGAGTAATTCCGTTTGGGCTGAATTGGCGTCTGTTATCCCATAATAATCCAAATCGGTACAAGTGGTCAGCTACCTCTTCCCACAGAAGAACAAAGTTTCCAGAGTTGAAGAGGTTGGGGATGGACTTGAACCAAGGAACGAAGCCAGGTTGTTGTGGTAATGTGAATATTCGTATTCTGGCATGCCCTGAAAAAAAAGTAGGAAGGAGCTGGTTGATCATCCACCTGCATATTAGCTACTCGCTGAATATGCTCATTTACTCATCAAATGTAAGAGAATGGGGTTCGAGAAACACGAGACGTCGTATTTGAGATGGAGTCTAACCGTCGCGCTGTCGGCCACCTTGGTGTTCATTTGTCGTGCTTAGAGATTCATTCAGCAAGCACCTCGATCAAAGGGCGTCTACATGATCACATGAAGTGTGGTACCTTATCTTTTCTTCGATTCTCGAAGTGAACAACGACTTCTGTTCTTAAGACCACATTCTCCTTCCAGTCCAAGTCACTTAGATGTATATCAAAGTAGGAAATACTGCAGAGACGAAAAGGTGAGAGCGGGAAGAGTTTTTTTTTCTGATTTCTTTACTATTCCCTAGTTTCAAGTGCTCTCTTCGTCTCTCGTTCTCTCCTGCTCAGCTCCGAAGCTGGGCCGTTCGTCATACTGATTTCTCGGGGTAGATACATGTAGCTGTCTCTCAGGTTTGCACTCCGTTCGGAGTAAAAGGAGAACCAGGAAGCAAACCGAACATTCCTCATGGACATCGTCTTCGTCAGGCTCTGACGTGAGGCAATTTTTTCACAGGCATTGTCGAATTTGGCAAGTATTCGTTCTATCTGCTCTGTGCACGGTGTTATACGTACGAAGTCGTCTGCAAAGCTGAGAACAAATGATTTGCTGTCTTCGAGGTGAAGCTCTGTGCTTCTCATTCCAAGCAGCGCATGACGTTCTCAAGAACGGCACTGAAAACCCCGAAGTTCGGGTGTGGAACCTTCCATCCTTGAGGCTGGCCGCCTCCGATCTTGCACAGTAGCTTGCCGTTTAAAAAGATCTTCAAAATATCTAACGAAAAGAGTGATCAGGTTTCAAGAAGTCCGAACGTGGAAATATATATTGATGGGACGGGAAGGATGCTGGGCATACGCATTAAAGACATCTAGCAGGTAAAAGGTGAGGAAGCGTGCTCATGCCACTTGCAAGGCATCGACTAGAAGGGCATCACACCAAAGATTTTGGCAGCATATGCAAGATCCTAGCATATGAGAATGAGATCGGTGTTGGAGAGATATTGGAAGCGCTGTACATCCACAAAAGGAATCCTAAGCCGAACAACCATGAACAACAATGAATGAGTGAATTCTCATAACCAGTAATCTTCTGCCTTTCATTCGCTTTTGGTGGCTTTGAGACCACTGCGTAATTCTTATCCCACGACCGTCAATGGTGACTCATTTTTCCTTGTCGCGGAATAGAGTAAAACAACAATGTTGGTGGGACCGCAGCGAGCCAAAACAGATAGCGCGCTTTGGCGCCAAAATCAAATGGTGTGTTGCCAGACTCATAAATTTCTCATTTGCATCAAACGTGACTCTCAACGCTCTGCATCGCCATAATCGCATGATGGAGTTGAAGGATTCCAAGTGATGGGCTTGTTTTAAAGGCCTAAACTGAACGCGGACGACTTTCGAGCATGGTCACGGAGCCAAGGACTACAAGCAGTTCCAGTGTGCTCAATATGCTATGGATCCATGAACATTCGACCTCAAGACGATGTATGGATCTGCAATAAAAGCGCTTGTAGGGAGTGTGGAACGAAGCCATTCTTGTCTGTACGGCACGGGAGCTTTTTTGCAAACTGCAAACATCCGGAGTCTACCATCTTTGCAACAGTCTACTTTTGGTTCCGTGGATTTGGATCCTTCCGAACCAAGTCTTTCAAGCTTGGCGTGAGTGCGAAGATGCTAGTGGTAGCGTCGTTTAAAGAGCATCTCTTCTCGGTTCTATAGAAGGCATCGGCCATTCAGAAAACCATTGGTGGACCAGGAGCAATTGTGGAAGTTCACGATGCGAACTTCACGCAAAAGAAGTACAACCGTGGCAGAATTGTGCGGAGAACGGAGTGGCTGTTTGAAGGTAGAGTTAGTGGCCGGGCATTATGGTTTTGGTGAGGCGCCGTGATGTTGCTACCCTGACGAACATTATTCTCAAACTCATCCGACCAGGAACAACAATAATGTCCGATTCATGGAGAGCATATTCGCAGCTGTCTAGATTGCCTGCAGGATGTCGACACCTCACCGTAAATCACATGGATAATTTTGGCGATCCTCGAACTAGCGCCCACACCCACCACGTCGAATCGTTGTGGGAAGCTCAAGATGGTGCTGAAGAAGGAGCAGGGTTGTTTACTAAGCAATATACCGATTACATCAGGAAAATCCTGTGGCGTCGCGAGTTTGGAGAGCCTGGAAAGATCATCTTCAACTTCTTTGGGCACACTGCGGAACTTATACGAGTTGAACGTGATCCTTCAAGTTCCAAGACCAACATAACTAACCCAACGGCCCTCTTCAGGGCCATATAATACGAATACCATGAATGTGAATAGTTACCATGCTGAGTAAATATGATATCCATGTTCTAACACACTACTTAGGGGCAAGTTTACAGCAAGATTGGTGAACCAGCTCCAATTGGCGCCGGCGCCTTTGGCGCGTGCGCTAGGCATCTTTATGACGAGTGGATGTGATATTCGTGTTCTACGGGTCAAATTACCCCTCTAGACAGGTCTCTAGTCGGTTTCATCTCGATAGAAATCCAGCCCATTCTCGACAAAGTGGGGCAGTGAAGGGTAAATAGTGCCTCGAGGTTAATTAATGTTTGAGAAGATGTCTCTACGCAACCATGAATCGTCTACTTTCCTGGCACTATCTTGGAGATAGAGGCGATGGCATTCTGCACCGATAACGGGTTGTCGACAACGAAACCCTATCATGACCCTCATAAAATACTACATAGTTGATAATGGTTTCTCGGGTCTTTGTTCCATGATTTTCATAGTTCCCCTCCACATAATGTAAAAGAGAATTTTGCCTCGGGGATACCATAATCTGATCTCATATAGAACTTCTAGCACAGAAGTTAGTCGGACATAAGTTTCGATCCTGCACCGATAACGGGTTGTCCATTCGATTCGACATTCGATAGGATTCAATTGATCTATTTCATCTTCAAACTGTCCATGAGCTGACTTTCATGTGCTCGCAAACGAAAAGACTCCAAAAACTGCGAATTTGCTGAGTGTGTGGGTAGACATGACAAACCCGGGCCATCTTACAAACTACTCATTTCTCGAATCTTGAAGAAAGAGTGATCTTCTCTGAATGCTTTCTCAGATCCACATGAAGGGCTTCCACCTTTTTTCTTCGTTTCTAGATGTTAGTGCGTAGGCAACCGAGACTGCTAGAGCCAAGACTAAGCCACAACTTCGCAACTTCTAATCTTGGATTCAGATTGTCAAGCTTGCGTGCGAATCTATGTTCTTGGCCAAGTACATATGTATTAACGGGGACATTTGCAGCCGACCTTGTTGCATGTATCGGAAACCAGTTTTTCTCCTGTTCTTAAATAGCGTGCAGCAGGTAATGGCTGTCGCTTCATACCCAGATCCCTCCCCTGTCTGTTTACGCATCGGTGTTCCGCCGACAGTAAAGAGCCAACCGCTGATTGCATTAGGACTTATGTGCTCCTGGCTGGCCACTACGCGGTAAACGATTCCAGAAATAGATACCTAAGTCGCGACGCTTACCAATTTATTTACTCGACAACTACGTCACGCACTGACTACTCCCCCCCTCCCCACTACGGTTAATGGTAACCGAATACGGTGACCCAGTCTCTCACATGCGAAAAATCTCGATTGAATTGCAAAAAACACACAGTAGGGAGTTGCCACAGCCTTAACGCATACGCCATCTATGTACAGAAAATGCAGTGAAAGGCGATAAAAATGAGGAAATACAAGGTGTGCTAAGTCCACGCGCCTAAGGAGTCGAACGCGCTTTACGTAATTTACGGGCGACGACGCGCCGGTCCGTCCTCAGGTGACGGTGTCAGATTGACTGAGATGCAACTATCCTTTGCTATAGCGCTGAAGACGACTGATTCGAATTAGGTCAGACGGTGTGTGGTGAGCTCGATGGCGCGCTAGGACCTGCGAAAGCCCCGCCCAGACAAGAGCTTCAACAGAATCGTTAAGACGTCACGACGATGCCTTCTCTTTCTGATGATGTCGTACTTGATCTTCGTGTCCTGCGTAATCGGAACTTCGATACACACCTCCGATGCGAGCATTTATCGAAGATTCGGCGTACTGAAGACAGATCTTAGTCCTTTGCTCCTCGAACAGGGATTTCAAATACACCTCGGTCCTACCCATTGTTGCCATATTGGAGGCTACCTCTGGTCAAAGGAAACAGACTCATTTATATAACCGTATGATATACCCAACAGTAGCTTGCCAGACTCTGACGTGGAGCTGCTTAGATTCCGGGTAGTTAGGTGGCCACCCCAGAGTGCACAAGGGGCTGAGCATTGTGAGGCGCCCCGAATGGCCTTTCCAGTCTCTGTAGCTTTTGGCTGGACTGGTGTGCAGGATCCACCCCCACACTTTTCATACCATATTCTCCTACTCGCCACCTGGGATCGCACCTCGTGGCTAGTGATCAAGCGGCTGGAGATGAGAGAGAGACCTCAATGATCGACGTTTGAAGGGTTTGTATGGAATGCTTATATGACTTCTTATACCTATACTATATACTTATATGACAAGAAGAGTTCTTTGTTAAACAATGATCGACTTCAATCAGCAACTAGCTCAATGAAGAGCCTAATTACCCTTTGGTTAAATGACAGATTACGAATATAAAATGGGAACTCACTCGGTGTGATATACACTTCATTGTCCTGCAACGCACCAGCTAAGTCGATTTGCATTGTATAATTTATGTAGTGAAACATAGTTATAGGATTGTCTTTGTATAGCAAGAAGGTCAGTGAGGAGCCAAAGGTGAATGGGTGACCGCCAGTTCGAAGTTGAGCATCTGAACACCTGAGATCCGTCAATGAAAGATTAATTGGAATTTTTCTCCCAGACACTGAAAGAAAGAACTTCCGGAAATCTTTCAGTTTACTAGCGACCATTACTTATAGTGAAATACTATCATGGTAGGGCCCAACAGGCTTCAAACCTGTACTGCTTGTAGCAGTAGCACTGGGCTTTGGATATAGTGTGCAATTCATTCAAGACCAGAGCACAGGGCTTAGGAAATCTTCCAATGATTAGGGACCAATATGTCACTGGCCCTTTCCCTCTCAACCTAAAAGCCGTTGGAATACGTCTGCTCGGCCATCTGTGCAATCCGATCTAAACGTTCCACTTTCTAATTTGCGCACACCATTAATCGTAGGCATTGCCTCCGAAATAGCTAGGTAACCTGTCGACATCCACTCAGGATAAGTAGGCGTAATCACATCAAAGAAATATTCTCCTCGTAATTTTTATCCAATCAATGATACATTCTTTACTATTTCTGATTCCCCTTTTCAAGCTCACTTCCATTCTTCCGTTCTTGTGAGTTCTACAGCGCGTCCCAAAATTATGAAAACCTTTTCTTTGCAGTGCATTTGAAGCTTCTCAGCTGAGAATAACAGTGGAATTTGTATGCGCGTTTGCTTACGTCTTGTACAAGCTACAACAGCTGTACAAGTAACAAGCTACAACCATGTTCCAAATATCCCCCATCAGCACGATTAGAGGCCAGGAGTCTGCTCTCGAATTCCTTGCATGTGGCACGCAGGTATCCCTCTTTCATTTTCCCCGTCGGTCTTGAGTCTTCCTTTCATTACTCTGAAGCGGGAATACAAAGCCGGCAGTTTCTATCCAAAAAAGGGACCATAAAGAGGAATGAAGTGAGTTAAGAGAGCAAGATCGCTATTCCTCCTTGCTAATGAAGTGGAGAACTGACGAAGGCCCCATACATGGATGTTCTTAGCTCTGTGTGTTGGATAACCATCCTGCTAGAGGGACCACGGCTGTTTCAGAAGGCGGAGTCCGATTACTGCTTCGGAACGCTCATCAGTACACTTTTAAAGTGCACGCCTTCCCAATATTTACGCTGGCGCCGATAAAACCAACGCCCCCGTAACTCCCCAATGAGCTTTAGTTTGCTATTTTGAAAACAACTTTATTGTGAGAGATTGCACTTTTGGTTTTCCTCTGCAGAACCCGTTCGTCTTATTTCTGATGAATTGGCTATGTCGTGGAAACCTTCTTGTCAGATAGAACGATGAAGGGATTCGTGTTTCCACTTGAGTGAGTTAATAAGCTCAGCATTTTTGACCCTACAATATCTACTGATATCAGAATTGAAGTAGCATTTCTGTATACAATAAGAATAGCAACGAAGCTTGTGCTTGACAATCCTCCCTATAGATAACTTTGATAAGTCCTGCTTCGTGGCGATCCTTTCGATGGGTCATCCGAGACTGCGATCGACGTGCAAGCAGGATATTCTAATAGTTCTTTTTCTAATAACACTGGTTTTTCTAAATTTTTCGGATTTGTTCTCGATTGGTTCTGCTTCTCTAAATCGTTTGATAGCCTTCCGTCCATTTACTATTGGAATCTCGAAAAGTTTTACTTCGCCCTTCCCCCTCTAGTATGCGAACGATTGTAAATCGCATTGAATTGACCATCACCATCTTTAAGTAAAAGGAGTCCCCTTCGGTAACGATGCAGGTTGCAAAAAAAAACCTAGTTGTGCAACTAACTCATCACGAATGAAATGGAATTAATAAAACATCTTTGCTTGAAAGTTACTGAATTTTGGCGCCCATAATTTTGGTTCCGATACTTCACGGTGCTCAGGTTTGATGTACTTCGTCCGAAGAAAATATAGCTACCCGAACTTTGAAGAAGCTACATTTCAGAACACACCTCCCGTAAGACAGAGTACTAATCGTCGAGTATCAATGATGAACTCCTTTATGTAGAAAGGTGTATCATCATAAAGATAATAAGGAATGAGTCGGCACAGCATCCCATCCTCCGAGCTTCTATAACCGCATAACACCAGGAATTCTAAATAAACCATCCATTTTATTAGAACTTAGACTTTGCAGACCTCCATGTGATCGTACCTCCTTCAGGAATGACGAACTTCTGTGCAGTGAAATCCTTGCTGTAGCACATGTAGTCGACATCGAAATCGATATTTCTGAAATATTTCGTAATTGAGTCCTTACTTTCTACAGAGCCGACATGGAGCTCGATTTCCTCGATATATTCCTTGCTATACTTAGATCCGCATGAAGAGAATCGGGTATTAGAAGGGCATTACTACGAAAGGACAACGTACCACAGGGTTCTTGAGCAGGTTCTCGTCTCGGCACCAAATTCAGCTCAGGAACAAAGGAAACAGACTTGAAGAGGGAGCGTCACTTGCCTGATAACTGTGCATGAAACAACCTTCTTGTCGTGTTCAAAATACAGCAGATTCTGCCTCACGGAACCCTCACGCTTGGAAAAGTCGAGCAAGACACCGAACTCATCCGACAGCCAATAAAACGAGTAAAACCGCTGGAATCATAAAAATGAGAGAATTTCTAAATCTCAAAAGAGAGACAAAGCCAAAACAGCTTCAGCAGCCAATCACTGAAACATATTTTGCTGAGTCATTCCAAGGTGATGAGAGAAACGTGTCTTATCACCTTGGAATGATGGCCTTCTATATGTATGTTGAAGTGTTTAGTTGAATACTGCAGTAATAGATCAACAGAACAGATATGAACAACAACTTCTGACGTCATATTGCCGGCTTCATCTTGCCGATCGCTTCGGGATTGACCTCCCCGAAGCCATCGAAATGTCTACACACTCGACCGGTGAATTTGCTCACGGCGAGTAGCAGGCACGAGTGCAGTAAAGCTCGGTACGTCCGCAACGTCCGGCGTAGAGTCACTCGCGCACGTTAGGGTGCAGCAATCGTATTGCACGTTCATCATCACTCCCGCCATCGCAGCGTGGGTTGTCAGAGCGTTTGGCGTCTGAGGGATAGTCGGTTTTTTGAGGAAGCAGGCGCAGATCTCGGCAAGAGCGAGTCCTTATTTTCTAAAACTCTTCACAGCTGCACGGTTGAGGCAGGAATTAGCACAAGCGTAGGTTGACGATCCGCGTTCGGATGCAGAAGCACCGCAGTCATCAGAGTTAATAAAACAAAGTGCACCTATTCTCTGCCGTCCGGAACGGTACTCACCATTCATCGCGCACTCACTACTGCAGAGCGCTTGCTCTCGTTAACTCATACGTCGCAACTCGCGACCTTAGCGAAGCTAATGAAAAGCAGTTGGCAGCCATGGCGCACGAGAATAAAGCCTTTCTCTTTCAACTCTAACGGCTCACCATCACGTTAAACCTAAGTATGCGTTTCGTACGGCACAGTCATGGTTACGTCAGCATAGATGCATTCTTCGAGTCGCGCTACCAGCGCATGATCCGTAGTTACTTTATTAAGAGATCGCTCAGCCTGCTGGGGTGACGAGCAAGAGTGTGTCGAAGAGTGTCGTTCGCCTGACGCATCTGCATTGTTTGTTCATATAAAACGCATTTGTGACCTCATTTTAGGATACTCATCATCGCAATATCCAACTTTTGACGCAGTTTGGGGCTCACATCATGGAGGGACAACAGTCTCCGTCTCAACGTGTGGGTCCTCTTCACTACTATGACTTTCATTGTTTCGATTTACAGGAAGGCGTCACACCTGCAAAGGCGCAGTGCGGAGGCTAGGACGGGCTCAAACATTCTCATCAATATCCATATAGCGCACCTAGTCAATCGCGTTCTCAGAGGAACATCAAGGGCAACTTGAACCTGCTTGAGTATTACCACGCCGTTACCGTCTTCGGAGCAGCAAGATCGGGCTCGGCCATAGCAGCGATTGCAGAGCTCGGGAGCTCGTTTACTTCGCTGTCTCGTTCAGTTTGATCGCAAGTCTGCCAAGCCGCTTCCTCTCTCCCTAACCGCAGTTACGTCCCAGTGAACCATACGCAGCGCGCGCTTTAGGCACTGGGTCAGCAGAAGTTGCCAGCCCGTCTCTAGGCTCCTTCTGCAAATATGTATACAACGCAACGACTACATCATACAGGAATCTGCGTAACGAGGTTTTTCCTCTGCAAAAACCTTCATCACACGTCAAGCCATAGGAACTATCCCAGCGCATTAAGCCCAATGCAGGAAGGGTCGGTTGCTTCAGAGGCACAGTTCGCGATATCAAATTATCGCGAACTGTGCCTTTAAAAGTGGAACAGTCCATGGCGAGGAGCATTGCGCAAGGTCGCGAAATGTAATGGCTTCGGTTCGAAGCCCGGCGATCCTGGAATACGGCGAGAAGGCAGCGCATTTCACGTGTGGCATGCGCGAAATTCGCAGAATGCTTCATGCGTTTGGGGATGCTCAGGGCAGTGACAATTAACTCAGCAGCGACAGTCATAGCAATTCAGGTATGGCATCGCCTCCTTGTTTAATCGATGAGTTTTCAAAAACAATATAAGCTTCGACTTTGCACTTTTGTCGTTTCTTACGTTCTTAGAAAGACACAAATCACTTTTCACACTCTCTTGGGGAAGCGGTGGGAGACCGCTAGAGCCGCTTGTTCTGAGTTACTGGGATTTTCTTCTGCAGTCATGAGATGAAATCTCCCCGTCACAATTACAACCCTCGAGCAAGAAAATCAACTGTCATCTCCAAGTCGTTGCGCTTTGATTGACTAAACCGGTTTGTTCAAACACTCATCCAAAACACCATGGGTATTACAAATTAGGTTAGAAACTCCACAGGTCATAGTAAAACAAAGAGTCAGAGTTCAACAGAAAGGAGCTTTGCTGACAGCACGTGTTTATATGAACTTCTTATCCATGGCTCCTCAATCAGCTCCCTTATGTTTTAGAACGATATAGTTCACACAGAGAGGTAGTTGATTTTCGAAACCAATCACTTTTTCAATTAGAGAAGTCCATGGTCTAATGTTACCTTATGTCGGGTTAGATGGTCTTTAATTTCTGATGTGAACACTGACTCTACCTTAAACGGTCCAGTGTTCCCAGTATAGGGACACCAGGTCTTTTCGAGAATATCTAGTACGAAAAACCGGAAGAGGAAGTGGTGTGTGTCTGGTTCATCTTCAAGTTGGGGTATCTCCTGAAAAAGTGAAATCGAGTGCAAATTCGAAGAGAATGCGCACTTTTTCAATGACACCCAACCTTGTAGTCGAAATCAACTCCATATCGGCCAGATGGTGAATACGTCCAACTGTACAGCAGATTCTTTCTAGAGACAGCATCGAAGAAGACTGAAGAAAGGCTATCGAGTTGAAACTACCTTTCATCTCCTTCCGCTGTTTCTATTTGCTCCAAGGGAATCCACTCCTCCATTGTACGGCCGAGTGGNTCGAAGAGAATGCGCACTTTTTCAATGACACCCAACCTTGTAGTCGAAATCAACTCCATATCGGCCAGATGGCGAATACGTCCAACTGTACAGCAGATTCTTTCTAGATACTTAGCATTGAAAGAGACGGAAGAAAGGCTCTCGAGTTGAAACTACCTTTCATCTCCTTCCGCTGTTTCTATTTGCTCCAAGGGAATCCACTCCTCCATTGTACGGCCGAGTGGTTAGTAGTTGTGAGTCTAATTGAACCTCTACTGTGAAACCCATCAAAATGATGCTAACCGTGTGATAGCGATAGGGTGATCACCATACCAAGTGTGAGGAGCTCATGTTAAGCATGCAGCAGTTCTCGAAAATTTTTGTCGGTTAAGAACAGGGCTTTGCTGGCATAGGACGCCTCGAAACGACTCCACAGGACAGGTTTATCTTTGGGTACGGATTATGAACGCGTAATGGGTAATTGGAAGCCATTTCTTCTTCTTTCGTCTCATTTCTTTCATTTGTTCTTTCTTTCTTTCAGATTTTTTCCTTCGTCTCAGTAGTGCGTAGGTGCATAAAGGGGTTTCTACCCTAACTCTGCCTCTTTCCAATGCGACTGTGCCTCACTTGTCTGTCATGGAGGCTACAGTTTCGTCCCAGCAGAGAATTTTGGTAAGATTTGCTATGATAGGCTGTGTCTCCAAACTCTTCCATTAGTGTTTGTCAACTGACAGATAATTTCTTTTTCTCTAATTGGAGAAAAATTTGCAAAGAAACTAGCAAACAAACATCCATTTCTACCAGGACGGGCCAGCAGGCCAGTACCCGATGGAAGTGTTGTGGCACCTTCATCGTGTACTGTCCCACTGACCATCCCTGTTTTTTTCAAAGTATTAGAGCTTCTTCAGTAAAAGTAGAATATTTCAAGTAAATTTCGTAAGGAGTGCATGTTGTATACATAAAAAAGCTCTTGTAATCACCTTGCAACTTCAGAAAAAGCTGATGATTCGAAAGCTGCCGTTGCACCAAGTCCTTGGCATATAATCGAGAAGGCTGGAACTCGAAAAGACATAGTTGTGAGCATACGAATTAGAATTATCCAGGTAAAAGATACTATGAAGGAAATGTGAGAGCTTAAACTGCACAGATTGTCGGATGTAACGAGCCCCAGAAAGCCTTTTGTTAACGAAGAATGGACGGAAGGCGAACTCCGTCGGATTCCTAATTGCGGACAACTGGAACGGTGTGATGCGGTCAGATTAGATGAAAGACTATTGTTAGCTGTTTATGGTTTCAATTTGCTAACAATAAATAACAATATAATATGATTATATCGTTTGATTATGTTCGTTTATGATTGGAGACTATTGTTAGTGTATGTTGATACGACGGCAATTTTCGTTGTACTGAAATGAAACAACATTCCAGCGAATTCCATAATCAACCTCTCGGAAAACTTCAGTATGCGAATCGTCCACTTTTCCCAACAGTCACGATATCTTGTTCTTAACTCAGGAAAGAATGTCTAACAACATGAAAAACACATTTATAAAGGTTGCAGGGAGCGTTCTTCAGTGTCTCTTGCTATTATAAGGATACACACANCCGCATGGGTGATAAGTCGGAAGTTTCAGTCTGCCGATATGAAGCAATCACAAGCTGAAATTCGCGGATGGTTGTCGCTGCCTTCCTTCTAGTGGTGAGTCCCTGTGGTCGATTGATTCACGGTTCTCCTATCATCGTCCTTCTATACCTCCATCCCCTCTGACCATCAATCATCATTTACACAGAATGAATGAAGTATGAAAACTACTTCAATATAATGAAAAAGCAACGATGCTACCGCATTGCCTGAGATTTAATAAACTCTTAGGTTTCTTCAGATTGATGAGCACGGACAGAAACAATGTATAACAGCTCCACGCCTGCTCGATGAACGTTGGTTAGCACTGTAGGGGAACAAGGCAAAGTTTTCCACATTTCGTCGCGTTTTTTCATTTACCTATTACCTTCATTTACCTTTCACTGCGTCTATCATTCACTCAGGGATGCTAAAAGTCCCAACTCCCTCCGAACTATTCCTTCGAACGTTGGCGACATAATTCTGCAAAGCCGTCAAATGCAGATGCCTAGCTTGACTCGAACAGATATGCATGTTTTATAATTTCCTCACCAACGTCCTCGCCCTACAAGCTTCCTGAATGGCTTTAAATTCTCATTGAGGTTCAATCAAAATGAGTAACCGAATTCAAAGGATTGCTTCAGTATACTTGCGTCGAAAGTCATCCAGGAATATAGTGTCATCATCATCACAATTATGAAAGCGAAAAAAAAAGAATCGAATTTCATGTTTGATGTTGACTGCAGCTTTGAAAATAACTCATATTCACTGCCTACCGTTCCACTCGCTCCAGAAAAAGGGTGATAGTAATAAGGCGACTCAGCTGAACATGTGCTTCGAATTACTCGGCTTACAGGGCAAACTCAGACCATAAACTTTCTTAAATTTCTGATCAACTGGAGTGTGAATAAATTTGAAAAAGCTGTTGAAGGCCGTGTGTTGGCGGAAGGTATTTCAAGAAAACTTTTGCGAATGGATTTTGAGAGGTACACACATTTCAGCGTATAAAGCACATACAAAAGCGAAGGTAGCAAGAATTTTTCTCTGAAAACGAATAAGTACCAGAAAGCGCTCTGAAGCCCCATGGCTTCACAGCTATCTTGAAGAAAGCCACTTTGGAACATAAGTTCCACAGCGATTGGCAGATGGGGGTAAACTTGTCAACTGGTTTCCCAATAGTCAATCCTACTTACTATAAAGCGCTTAGTCTGTCTGTCTGTCTGTCTGTCTGTCTGTCTGTCTGTCTGTCTGTCTGTATGTCTGTCACGAAATTCCTTAGCTCCTTTAGATCTGCGTGGAGAGACCGGGTCAAGTGTGGGATGGGTGGGCCAGGTCTCGAGAAGTATAAAACACACATCAGCTTGGCGGAGCCCCGCCCATAGTGGGCGTGGCGTGCCTCGAAATGAGCCCTTTTGAGGACCATGATTTCAAATTCAGTAACAAGACGTCTTCAAAACTGGAGTTTAAAGGTGGCTAGAGGTGTGCATTGGTAAGATAGATCGAATTGGGGAGACCCACCCCCGATGGGCGGGGCGTTCTCCAAAAATGCAGTGCTCTATGAAAACATTTATAATTCGGTTTGGAGTTAGCCAACAGAGGGGAAAAAGTTTGTGTTGGAGAAGTATTGTCGTAGGTGTCTCCAGCATAAATGACGTCGGCGGAGGTCCGCCCACAATGGGCGGAGCGTGCCTCGAAGCTCACATCCCTTCTTACATTTATATACGAAAATCCATAACTTCAGTTCCCATGGACCTAGAGAGTTCAAATTTCGTAGTGGTACAGGCGGCATGATGGGGAAACTTATGGTGGGTGGTAAAACCAGACTCCGCCCACAAGGGGCGGGGTTTGTGCGAGAATTCGTAACTCCTGTCCCCATGGACCTAGGAAGTTCAAACTTGCTAGGAGTACAGGCGACAGGATTGGAGCACCTATGGTGAGTGGCAAAACCGAACTCCGCCCACAAGGGGCGGGGTCTGGGTGAAAATTCATAATTCTGTCTCAGTGGACCTAGAAAGTTCAAAATTGGTAGGAGTACAGACACCGTGTTGGGGAAACTTATGGTGGGTGGCAGGACCAGACTCCGCCCGCAGGAAGCGAGGTTTGAGCGGAAACTCATAAATCCGATAAAGGTCTATAATGAAAATCAGCTCATGCGGCTCCGTCTCTCATGACTAGAGCCTCTAGCGCGCGCGAGAGCGTGCGTACCTCACATTCAAGAAGATTTTCGTGTTAAAAAATCCACCATATTGTATCGTAATCAAACATGCAGAGAGAGGTTCAGCTGATTAGAAGTAGGACATATTCGACCATGTTCAAGCACCGTATACTCAGCCAAGAAACCGGAAACGTACAGCGCTCCTGAAGTGTCTCCTAACTAGTCTATCCATACTGGCCCTGGCCCGGTGTAGATCCCTTCTTTGTCTATAAATAGCTGCCCAAGACTTTTGCCAAAGGATCGAGGTCCTTCAATTGTTTGTAGTTCTTTTGCTGTATGTCTGCTATCCTTCGAGCCATAGTCTCAACATACATATGTGTCTTGTTTACCTAAAAGTGAGCCGGCTTTTTGGAAACAATCGTGGTCATAGCAGTTTCCTATAAACTGTGTGCTGCAAGCGTCAATGATGTTAGACCTCTAAGCATCACGTCAACGTAATGCAAGATGATGAAAGTTTTGAAACCGTGTTCACTAAGTGGCTACAGGAGTCAAATCTCATTACTCGGAACGGTTAGGATCATTCATATGCAGGTGCTCCAATATACACACGTGTGGGTAAAGTTCCAAAGCTTCGAAAAGTAGGTATATTTATTGACTTCAGTAAACAATTAGATGCAAAGGATCATTTGAGATTTTCGAATAAATTACAAAGAACATACATTCGGAAAGCTTATGTGGAGCTTAATTTAGTCAGCTCAGTCCTTTCGCTGATACGATAGCTGTCATAAGACGTATCCCAAATCGTTTGTCTCTACCTCCAAATTGGTTCCCAAATCCGATCTAACTCAATGTTGTATGTTCACATAGGGAAGGAGAGCCTACGGATTACTCGCCCAGCCTATCAATCAGGTTCAATATTTGAGCGCCATTGTATCAAGAACGATGGCTCTTTAAAGTAACATCGAACGAATTTCGCAGAGATTCTTCGTTTTTTCAATAGTTTGTTCAGCATAATCAGGGCCTCGGACACGATGAACTCGATAAAGCTGTGTGAGGCGAGCACTAGCAGACTTCAAGTTAGCTATCAGAATACTTGTGTAAAACTCAGTAGGTATCGTCCTGTTTCGGAAAAGCTCTTTGAAGAGGGAATATGGAAGAGGGCACACAATCATGAATTATTTAATTACTTATTACGGTGACTGTGACAAACCCTTCACGGTAGCTCTAGTGATATGGTTGGAAGTTTGATTATATCACGTTTGTTTTCGAAAGACCAGCACGGGCTTCCATTTCTTCTCAGAGGAAACCCCTTTCTTCTTTGCTCGAGATTTTGCAATGTTTTAGTCCTGGGGAGATTCTATGTAATCACACGTATAACTTCTTCACTTGACGTTGGTGAGCACCTTAAATCGAAATTACAAGTGAGTAATTATGCAAACAAACAAATGAACAAAACAAACCCTTTCTTCAGATGTGACTTTCTTCATGGATGTGTGTATAGCTTAGTAAGAAAATTCGGAGGAGCGTGGTAAATATGTAAGGGTAAGATCAAGTGAGATCAGAAGGTAATGTTCCTGTCTCCTATCAATGCCCCGTTGTAATGCCCAACGAGCTCTCGCTAAATTCATAGAGCAACAGCTCATTGTTTCCTTTGTTTACAAGGGCAAATTGGTAAAATTGCTTTCTTCGCTAAGTCACATAAACTGTAAGAAACGTGAAGCCGAAAGCACTGGAGAAGCACCTTGGTAATAAACCAGTCGTTCGGGTCACCCAAGCATTCCATTTTTCTGGGACAGTATTATTGGTAAGAAACTCGTCTGGGAGGATGAAAGCACTGACGTGTACGTCGGCTGACCACCACAATTCACTGTAAGCTCACAATGCATTCAAAGTAGTCAATACAATTTTGAGCGGATTTCGCATTCCAAAATATTACTGAACAATGCCAAAATCCATTCATTAGAATTTCATTTTATAATACCAATCCACAATGCATCTGACTTTCAGTGCTCTCTCGGGCAAGGTGAAAATTAATCCAAAAAATTTGAAGCTCCCTAACCACCTTCCTTGAAGTTATCTGGAGTTCTAGCTTCATACCGAAACAAATTTGAACAACTGTTCAAACCTTGTCTTGAAAATTTCTCTTTTTCTCGAAAACCTTGAGCACCGCGGAATAAGCAGTGGTCGGATGTCCAATGTCCGACGAGCGTGGGGATGGAACGCCCCGATCCAATATACCAATTTTATGTTTTCAATTTTGCTTCATCAGTAGAGCGTTGCAAACCTCGATGCAGTTGAAAAATACAAGACGATATGGGGTCCAACCCGTAGTGGTTGGAGAAGCCGGTGAAGGATCGTCTGGACGAATCTGAGTTTCTTGAATATTTTCATGGACGATTCGGATTTTTCTCGTCAATGTTGATAGACACTTTCATCAACCCAGCAGATCTTTTGGAACGAGAATCTCCGTTTAAGTTGTAATGACAGCGTTAACGACCGGGAAATGTTATCTGCATAGGTATTATTATTCTCAACCATATACTCCATCAATGCTCATTTCTTGACCGCAATGCTCCTTTCTTTCTCGAACTCATACAGCAAAAGATGCTTAACAGAATTTTAAATGCAGGAAGAATAACGAAAAACACCTTCTATCAAATCCTCTAGGGCAAACTTAGACAACTCTTCTATAATTGTTTCATTCACTTCTTGCAGTGACGTGCAGGCACACCTTTTGCTTTCTCTTTCATTGAACAGCCTCCTCTCGCGAAACGTTCTTGACCGCGTGAATATTTTGAACGAAGCCCTGTTATAAAAACTAACTTCTTCGAGATTCTACTATTGCATCCTTTCAGAAGGGGTTTATCAGGCGTAACAATTTTGACGTCACAAACAGAGCAGTGGTCAGCGGTCTTGCAGCTGACATTCCACTCTTTGCTGACTGCTATATATCGCCGCAGTTCATACAAGCTGTTCACTGATTAGATTCGTTAGTACAAAGACGGAATATGCTAGAGTCGCAGTGCAATGTGCAACTGAAAAATGAATGATGGTCCGAGATAGACTGTGGTCCTACGGTGTTATCTTGTGTATAGACACAGCTCAACAGTCTTTAATGGTACAACACCTGCCAACCCCGTTATACCATTACCATTTGGGCGCCACTCACTTTCAAGCTGGAAGTTTGTGAGAGGCAAGCATCTTTGTTTGACATTCAGCACCGCGATACGAAGAAATAGCATGATGAATGGGCATTGGACACAAGTGATGAGAGTATTCATCAGTTGTGTGCGTCTTTCTTTTCAATTTTATTCAGAGCGCAGTTTCCGTTTCGTTCTCGATTGTTACCCAACCCCGGCTGGCGGGTGGATGTGGGTCTTCTCCTCGAAAGCGTCGAACTCGCCGCATTCGATCGCGCGCAGTCACGGGCTATTAAGGGGAAGGTTTAATTTCCCCTTAGAAGGCCGGGCTAGCCGCCTAGGGGACCACTACCATTTGTATTATAATTTCGTAAAAAGTACTGCCACCTGCCAGCTGAGCAGGAGAAAAGCGAGACCTCGCTCACTCCCCATTAGTCATGACAGCGTGTTGCTATACTGAACAAGCCTCTTTGTTCTTGATTGGTAGCAGTGATTTTTGAGGGAAAAGAAACATTGCCTGTACGTGGGCTTCATCCTTGAACTCATTCTGTAGGCTACGAACACCCTGATCTCTCTGACACTTCAAATTAGGATACCCATGGGGCATCGCCATGATCATAGCCACTTTTCTTTTCCTTAAATATCAACTTAGGGGTGACGGTAGAGACAAAAATCAATATCCTTTTCAGCCAGAACAAATCTCTCCACATTCTCGAAAGGCTGCCGAAAAACTATTTACATTTTCGAAGATTCTAGTCATCCTTATCCGCACGAGTAACTTTCAGAAGTCAATGGGTTTCGCAAGACCGTCACGTGAAGAAGATCCTGGTTNCTAAAAATCACTGTAATCTAATTCTAGAATTTTTCTCTTATTCGACGAAACTTGAACCTATTTATCCTGAAAACCTTCCTTCTTCTCCTGAACTATGATGATATTTTTTGATTCTTCTTAAATCCATCAAAACGGATTTCTGTTTTCCGAGATTTTCTTGGTAGGGGAAGAATGGTTTCTGTTCATTCGTTGTATGATAGCTACAAAACTGGTCAAGAAAACAGTGCTGGAATTTTGCGAAAATATTGGGGATGCCGAGGGAATCCATAACCAAGGACCTCTTCAGAGATAAACTAGAGCTCAACCATCATCAAGCATTCGAAAAAAAGTGATTTGTCGATGTTTAAAGCGAGAAAACTTAGCATTCTACTCCTGTCCATCTTGTATAACAGCTCTGTNCCTATTTATCCTGAAAACCTTCCTTCTTCTCCTGAACTATGATGATATTTTTTGATTCTTCTTAAATCCATCAAAACGGATTTCTGTTTTCCGAGATTTTCTTGGTAGGGGAAGAACGGTTTCTGTTCATTCGTTGTATGATAGCTACAAAACTGGTCAAGAAAACAGTGCTGGAATTTTGCGAAAATATTGGGGATGCCGAGGGAATCCATAACCAAGGACCTCTTCAGAGATAAATTAGATGAGTTCAACCATCACCGAGCATTGGAAGAAAAGTGATTTGTCGATGTTTGAGGCGAGAAAACTCAGCATTCTTCTCCTGTCTATCATGTGGAACAGCCCTGTTATTTCACTACAGCCCATCTTTGATGTGGTCCTATGCTACTTTCGTGGTTCTGCAGTGTTTTCCGATTTCTCTACTCAACTTCTGCATTGAGCACGGGTCGTCCAAATTGCATTCATCATTTTTAATCTCTGGTTTCTGAGTGGGAGGACGGCCACACTACATCGTTGGTTAGTTAGCTTGCTCAGGCAGCTTTCCAGCATAAGCGAAATGCAAACAACAGCGAGTAGAAATCGGAAGAACCGAGTTTTCACTAGTAACCTCTACATAATCGTCTATTTTCATGGAAAATCGAATGTTAAGAGATAAACTTGTTACTGCAGGGACATGGCTTCTGAAGCATACTAAAATGCCCATTTTTGAAAGGAAACAAGTCAGAAATTGGTATAAAAGTAAAAATAAGACTTATAAGGTAATCTGAGAACATCCGTTGTGCATTGTGGGCCATGAAATGTCGCTTGCAACAATCGAGTTGCTGAGAGTCATCAATAAATTGGACGATGGAGGTCTTCCCTAGGAAGATGCTGCCGTTATTTGCCTGCAATGTTTCGCGAATTTCTCCGCTCGGTCTTGTGACAGATGCGACCAGCTTACAGTCATGACAAGACTGATACTCTATTTCTAACAAACATTCCTTCCTGAAGTTGTATGAACAATCTTGCTTCGAAACATTATACTAGAAGTCTTCAATCACATCTTTTCACTTAATTCCACGTTTCCTTTGCTGGCAATGTATTACTGCTCTTGTGTTTGGAAGCTCTGGTACTAATCATACAGTACTGTTAGGAGTTACTCAGGTAGCTCTTAATCAAAAATGCAGTTACATCTTCTGAATTATCTGAAATTTCCTTGAATACCTGAAAAACAGTCTGTTCTGATTCGGCCTTTGATCGCTCCAGTTAGACAGCCCTTGATGAATGATGAACAATGACTTATCGCGACAATTTGTAAGTTATGGTCAAAATCAAGTTGTGTCATCTATCAGCAGCCATCTATCTCGAACCAGAATTCTATTTCATTTTATCTTATTCACATCTATTATTCTGCTTATTAAACACTGACTACTTGCCTAGTGCTAGAACGCTTCTCCGAGAGAGGTGTCAAGCACCTCCACTGTATCACTCACTCTGAGGAATCGCGTCGTTCAAGGAACCGTACAAATTGTAAACACAATTTACGATGATTACCCCCAAATGGCTTGAAACCTAAGTGTTGTACTTCACATGTAAGCTGTTTTAATGGGGATTTTCACATCTGGAACTATTCTTATAAAATATCGAATTTCTGGACAACGTTAGTCGGTGGTAATCATCAATCACGCTTTCAGGATACACAAACTATTTGGCCAAGGAAAGACTACCACCCACCCACAGCGAAAACTGTCTCAGTTCCCATGTCTCACCAGTGCCGCGATCATCATTTCCCCTTCTCTATCCTGTTACATATACATATGTTCTAGGTTGACATACCTTTCAGTCCAGTTCAGCTCATGTACACCAGCAAAGCCTTTCTTCCATTCCATTTTGTGCAATGAACCGTTTTTCATCGAAATCACTTGTTCCTGCTTATCACACGTTCCATTTCTCTCGTTATCACCTCCTAGTGGCCTTAAGCGCAACCGTCGCTATCGGACTTTGTCACACATTTTTGGCGACGACGATATTCTGGAATCTCTATCACATCTTTTGCCGTTTACACTTACTTCCCATCACACTTTACCCTCTATTGCACTACCACAGTGATGGTACTTTGATAGACTCCCTATCCAACAATTTAATTCCCATTTCCTTCTTTCCATCCGCTATAAGGAGGCAAAGGGTACCCTGATTTAATTCCTCATAAATATTTGAACCTACGCGATANNNNAATCACTTGTTCCTGCTTATCACACATTCCGTTTCTCTCGTTATCACCTCCTAGTGACCTTAAACACAATCGCCGCTGTCGGGGCTTTGTCACACATTTTTGGCGACGACGGTGTTCTGGAATCTCTATCACACCTTTTGCCATTTACATTTACTTCCCATTCACACTTTAACCTCTACCGCACAACTGCAATGACGATACTTTGTTAGACTCCCTATCCAACAATTTAATTCCCATTTCCTTCTTTAAATCCGCTATAAGGAGGCAAAGGGTACCCTGATTTAATTCCTCATAAATATTTGAACCTACGCGATATTCTACAATGAAATAAGGAGACTATTGATCGGAAAGTCTTCTTTCGTAAGCTTCAGTCGCTCTTTTTCTCTAGCAAATTTCTGAGCCAAAAAGCAACACCTTGAAAATTTTCCCAATGAAGCAACGAGGAATTCCCATCTTGTAAAAACTGACAGCAAAAAAAAAGTACCTCACTTCCTTGGTTTTGCCTTCTCGGAATGCTGAGAAGTCTGAATATTACAAGACGATTTTTTTTGATGCTCGCAGTGTTGTATCGCGAAAAATGCCCAAACTGAGGTGTATGGCCTTTGCAGCTTTTTTTTTNTTTTTTTTTTCATTCACTTATGATTTAAATGGAATTTTCATGGTCAGTGTCGTATAACAATAGCTCGTCAGGCCTGATGGTACTATCCATAGTTTGCAGATTCAGAAGCGTGAATAAGTAAATTTTGTTCAAGCGCTGGCTCCATACGGAATTTATCCTCACTCTAGAGAAGAAGTAACGACGTCTGTGCACATAGCTTCCGGTAACGATGTTCGCGACTGCGTCACATTTTTTGGTAACATCAGGAATGTATTGAGCAGAACGACGCGTTGGAAATTCGCGATTCTGAGTACGGACCGGTTTCCTCATATTCCCTTACCTGGTGCGTAATTGAGCTCTCTTTTGTGGGTCTCCCAAGTACGTCTGATAAAGTCCATTCTGCATTTCGTTTTACGCTCCAACCCTTCTCGGTTGCTCTTCTATTTCTACTGAGTAATACTCAATATCTATAGAATGTCTTCCATATGCAATGTCGAAATTAGATAGGGATTGCACACACACGTATAGGGCATTGTCGCTATTACAGCAGCAATGTACAGGCGCTATCATAAAATACCCTTCCTCATAAGGAACGAAGGAGAAACAAGAGGGTCATGCACCAAGCGCAGTATGGAAAACGAAAGTCCCAGTATGGCGCTGTTGAGCAAAATCATCTGGGAGACCAGGATGAGCTTCTTCAAGCTCAATACTATAGCGTATGTACGTTCAGGAAAAACTGGAAATTCCGATCACTCGTTCATTCAATTGCCAATCCTTAGCTCATGGTTAGAACGTAGCTGTAAATTCGAAGATAAGAGTTTTCATGACGTAGTCGTTCATCTATCACAGAGATTCTATACACGGGAAAAAGTAACTACGCCATTGTAAACTCTGTTCTGCGAAGGTTTCGATCGATCAATTCAACTCTCCCTTGCCGTCAAAGCAGCTCTCTAAATGGTTATGAGAGAAGTGATAGAGAATTTGGGGAGCGGTTTTAAGGTGTTATAAAAGTTTCAACGCATTTCGAGTGCTTCTAATACTGAACATTGCGATGAAACTAATCTATATAGGCTTGAATATTTTGTAGGATTAAAAGTTGAAATTAAAGGGTAAAAACCTCATGTTCTGGTTTCTGGTGGTTTCGTAGAAATTAGATGCAGTTTTCGAGTTTCTGGGAGAGTGTTCCTGTTTATTACCTTAAGACAAGCTAATAGAAAGTGTTCCTAATCCCTCTGCAGCCCATAGAATGCAGAAAGTTGACTTTTCTTGAGAGACTAGCTTGATTTTTGCGATTGTGGATATACAGCTGCAAAATATCAAATATTTTGAACAAGGGTGGAGGTATCGTGGAAAAATTTTCATACCCGAGGCAAATCCATCCTACTGCGCTCCATTTAGAAAAAATCTCCCAAAAACTCTCATTGTTGTAGGATCAACCAAAGTCTAGTGGAAGTGGAACTCGTCCTAATTATTAACGGAAGGCGTTCATTCGCTCTCATTGAATTTTCCTCGGTAAGATGGAGGATCGGAGCGTCTCTCTCTATTAGAACTGCCACCAAAGAACGCACAGCGTAAACCAAGAACTAGATGTGATTCAATTTTATAGATGTCATAACAGTTCTTTTTATCATTTCTGTCATTTGTAAGGTAATGGAATAATGCCAGTTCAGTGAATGCTCCCGTACGGCTCCCTGGATGGAAACTCTTCCTACTAAAACTTTCCCTGCAAAAGAACGCATTCTTTACAGGCATGACTGATGACAACTATGACTACAGAATTGCAACGAGTGCTGATCGTCAACGGATTCTAGATTTCTTATTAGAACATTTTTACAAAGAAGAACCACTTTGCCGGGTGAGTTTACTCATCAGCAAACGTTCGAGTAAGGAATCTCGCAAATCTCTTTAGGCATCAAAAATGTCGAAGGAAGAGCTCTTGAAAGTCGTATCGCATATCGTGGACATTTCTCTAAAGGATCCATTTTCCACAATAGTCACATGCAAAAGTACTTTTTACGCAAAATTGGTTGACTATGTTTATTTCAGTCTGTAATTGAACTTTCAACCCTGATCCTGGTCTATGCTTTGCGGATGTGAAATTTTCTGATCCCATTCTTTCTTCCAGAATCGGGAGCTACTGCTGGTGTGCTACTGATTTCAATTTACAAGCGCATAGATGGAGACCACGACATTGGATTCGAATCTAAAAAAGACTCCAGTGTTGGTGCCGTGGGTTAGTTTGTAATATGAAACAAACTTAATAAGAAATAACCTCGCGTTTGAGTTAACGTAAAGCTCTTATATAGTCTATTGCCCAGACAGGGGCTCCTTGAGCTTTGTCCAGACAGAAGAGACCAAAAGAAGCGCCTATATCATATCACTACATGCAATTGATTAGTGTATTCGCTTTTATCAGGACAGAGTGGTGTAATAGCAGGTGGCGCACTATTGCACACTCAAGGTCAGGGGTTCCAACTCCGGATCGATGCCAGTGGAGACAGGTCGAGCCTTCCAGCCCTCCAAGATCTATTGGTAGGGGACTGTCTCCGATGAGAAGGGCACTGACTTGTACATCGGGTGCTCAGATCAAGTCTTTGTATGTTCCACATACGATTCAATACGCCTCTACAATCTTAATGGTAGTCGAATTCGGGGCGCGTCCCTTACACGGGATTGACCAACGCCAGGAGACTTCAGACTTCATTTGCCTTTAATCAAGTGTTGGATGATCATGGTTAAAACCCAAGTAATTACTCATTTGGCATCAGAGGTGCTGCTCCCTCGCAGCAACGCATAGTGGCAAAGAGGCAACTGTTTCTCAACTCTATTAACATTTTTGTTCGCTTTGTTACGGCAACGGCATTTTTCTCTTGAATTCTTACTTCTTTTTATAAAGAACCCATTGTCTACCTGATTAGAGCGATTTTCTAGAAGTGCACCGCTCATAATTCTATTGGAGCACTGCATCTCCCTAGCAAACTGATTGAATTCTTTCTTAGATTTTGAACGGGCGTCTGTACAAAGCAAGTCCCTGTGTGCGGAACAGAAGTCTCTTTGGGGACTGTTATTAACGGATGAGATTATCTTTAACTGTGTTAGGCATGCTATTCCATTGAATGATCAGCTCCAAAAGAGGTCGAAATCGATGTAATGCATCAGGTATTGTTCTTTTTGTGTCCCTTCGGCTAACTTTCAAAAAAGAAAGTGGCAACTACTGGTAGAAGCACATAACATTCCCTGAGCACCGTCAGATTACATTTAGTAGGAATGGAAACATGAAGGACGATCCTTGACCCTACATTGATTTCTAGATATCCCACACAGAGCTATTGTGGGCGCTTGCTGAGCATTCAAAAAAAAANNNAAAAAAAAACCATTACTTATGTTACGACATAACGTTTGCCTGCTATTCCTTGATTCTATATGAATATATGCACTCGACGATGGCTCTCACATGCTTACTTATCGACCCTAATCTATCTTGCTATTTGAAAAACTCCCATTGGAAGAAATGGAAATTTGAGTCTGATCAGCTGGCAATGTTGGGTTCACAAAACAACAGGCAGGCGCTCTCAGCAGATTTGCATTCGGATGCCAAATCCTAGTAGTTGCTTCTTTTCGAGATCATTCTTGAATGAACTACCGGAACCGCACTCTTTAAAGGTGTATACCACTTTAATCATTACCAGTCACCATGAGGTGCTGAGCGAACTGAGTGGCTGTTTCAACCACCACTTTCCTTTTTGTACAAAAACACTTTTGTTGGCGGGACCTGGGATCTGTATGGTCACGATCGTTATGTAGTAAATTCAACTACCAACTGCGATGAAACCTGAGTTACAGTGATATTTGAATAGGTAAAGTTGTTGCATCGTAAGTCACGGTCTTCCTAGCTACATACAAGTTTGACTTGATGTTTTGCTAAATTCATTTGACTTGAGACATACAAATTTGTTTTCAGGAGCGATTCTCAATGAACTTCACAACTCCTTTTTCGATCTTGTACCTGACCATGTGAAAACGGTTCTGCACAGGTAACTGCCAGATCCAACAGATCCATTTTTTTCTGTGAATCAACAATTTTTTCTTTACATTATTCCTTTCCAATCCACACTCACTTCTCATAACTGTTTCCCAATCGATTTCATGGAAATAGCTCCTGTGTGCTATGCACGGTTTTACGAAGAAATACGAAGAATATTCCATCAAATGTGTAAGCACAACGGCAACGACTCACAGATTTTTTAATCAAATCATTTGGAAAAAAAGCTCCTTGGTGCCGTTTGAAGTTCGTCTAATCATTTGACTTTGACCTGGAATCCATGCAGCACTTATCAGCCTAATTTCGTAATTTCGGGGCAGCCCTACCATAAGACAGGGTATTTTTTTCAGCTCTTTTTTTTATCACACTCCCATTATCCTGTAGGGACAGGATATGTCTTTAACCTGAGCGAGACAAGATTTCCTTTTTCGGTGCCAGGCTCATTAGAAACCGAACAGCCGCCGTTGTTATTCTCCTATGTGCACTGGTGAATTGCATTCAGGGAAATAAGCAGTGTCGGTAAACCATATCAACGTCAGGGAATAGCAACGAAGATGATGAACTTCAGTTTCTCATATGAAAAACTGCAGGTAAGATGTGTGTTACAATTGCAAATCATCCCTTATGTTCAAGTAGGGTTGAGAGGTTCTTACTCACTTCAAGGCATGTACTCGTTCACTTCATGGTCAAGAATTTCATAAAGTTTCTCAGTTCTCTCCAGAGTTTTGCGAAACCATTCATTTCTGCATAGATAAAACCGAGCTAGGTGCGCATTGAGAGATTTCGTGCTCTCTCACATCTCCCGGGTCTTGAAGCTGCATGCAAAGTGAGCAACTGACGATATGATGATTCAGCAGATTATATACTGGACTGTGACTCTGTTCTTTGAGGAGTCGATATGCTGTGTTGTCATACACATGTACTGCCTGAAAATGGCATCAATGCTGTGGTAGGCGGGTCATTAGATACAGGCTCTTACTGCGTCATTTCCTAGTCGTATTTTACTGTGACATCGCTACATAGCGACAACACTACGGGTTGAAGATCCTGCCTTGTAGCTGACCTTTGATCACATCATATCACAATAGGCTAGGTAGAGAAGACCTGTAAAATGGGAATTTGTGATGCAAGCGGACGATCGGACGAGTGGCATCACGACTTTCATCTCTCACAGCCTTTGGATGTTGCTATTATAATGTCTTGTTTTTGGTGTTTCTTTCACATGTTCCGTAAGGGCGTGNTGTTCTTTGAGGAGTCGATATGCTGTGTTGTCATACACATGTACTGCCTGAAAATGGCATCAATGCTGTGGTAGGCGGGTCATTAGATTCAGGCTCATACTGCGTCATTTCCTAGTCGTATTTTACTGTGACATCGTCACATAGCGACAACACTACGAGTTGAAGATCCTGCCTCGTAGCTGACCTTTGATCACATCATATCACAATGGGCTAGGTAGAGAAAACCTGTAAAATGGGAATTTGTGAAGCAAGCGGACGACCGGACGAGTGGCATCACGACTTTCATCTCTCACAGCCTTTGGATGTTGCTATTATAATGTCTTGTTTTTGGTGTTTCTTTCACATGTTCCGTAAGGGCGTGTAATAAATTTCAGATTTCTTGCTCTTTTGTTTTCAACTATCATTCAATTTACAGAAGTATGGAATAGATGGTATTATGTCAGAAACGTCTTCTTTTGCTAATCAGAAATTGCTTGCAAGATATGGGTTCAAGGTATCTTTAAATTTTTTAGTGCCACTGTTAGCTAAGAGAAGAGCTTGGTTGCTTTCAGCGCCTGAAGGTTATCCGACTGTCGGATTGGAGAGACAGTAATGGCCGACCACTTCTCCAACCAGACGATGGAACTGAAGAAGCCGTTCTTAATTGGAAACCAGTTGAAGAGCTGGTATTGTGAGAGCCCATAGTATCCCTTGGTTAAATTCGGCATCCTGGCATCCTGTTAGAAGTTAAATACTACATATGACTACTCCTAAACCCGGTACACCGCGATGAGGAGCTCGCACTCGCAGCATTGATCACTATCACCTAAGTCTGGGATATTGTTTGTTTGGCTCACTATTTAACTCCTCGAACGATTCGAGTACAAAAAAGTGAAATGATATATCACTTATCAGCCATTTTACAGTGCAGGATCTGAAGAGAAGTTGCTGGCTGCTGGCGAAAATTCGTTGCTTTATATGTAGCATAAAATGAAAAACTGCGGTCCTGGTGCCCCATAGTCATCTATGCCCGGAGAAATTCATCTTCATAGTTCTTGAGGTAGAAAGCTCAGTTTGAACTTGAACTGCAACCGCTAGCTCAAAAAATCTCGAAAATCTCATCTAAAAAAATTACCGAGCGTTTTAGTTTCATGTAAGTGCGACCTTCAGCGCATTACTCCAAAGGCAACAGATACGTTTTAGATATTTTGACTCGACGTTTCTCCTTAATGCCTTCATGTGGGTTTCGTAGAAAAAGGGCTAATATTTAGAACTAGTCAGTGAGGAGATGTCGATTTTCTGTTCATATTATACCCGCAATGTCTGTGAAGGATACTATTATGTTTCATGTCATGTTTCGGTTAACCATGCTCATGCAGGTATTGCTGGATAGCGAAGCCTAAATGAGGAATGCCGAACAAAGTCATATCATGTTATTTGTATGCAGTAAATACTTTCATAAAATGTGCACAGTATTGTAGTATTATACGATCATGTAGCAAGGAGGTTATTGGTATTTCCTGGGTTTATCATTGACGGCAACGGTTAGCTATAGGGACTCTTTTAAGATGAGTCAAAGGAATCCTTCGACAACTCCCCCAACTAAAATGTCTGCCATGTTATATAGACAGCAGGGACGTACTCTCACTTAGATATGGATAGAGTAATCAGTTTGTCGGAACTCATGACGCTGTTGTGCCGTCGCGGCCATTCCACATTGGTGGTTGCTATGAAGGGTGGCACAGGCGTAGGTGACCGGGGTCTTCTACCAGCTCGCCAATGTTCGGGAACATCTGCTACACGGTAATCCACGGCTGCGTCGGTTCCCTTCCATACTCTTATGGGATGGTACTGCCTCCACAGTATGTTAGAGGGCACGTGCGAAACGGAAGTTGAACTAACTCCTTGATTTGTCCCCCCTTATATCTTAATACTTTGTTTTAACATTATCGTTTATATTTATTTATTAGAATACTAACACCAGGTAGCAGCTCGAGGGAAACCCGACGCTATTGAGTGTTAGTACCTATTAAAGGGTAATAATACAACTCCTTTGTCAAATATTAAATAATTTATACTACTTTACAATAAGTCCTTACGGACTTGCCCCCAAGGGGCGGATTACATGGCAGTTTACTGTCCTGTAGTCAACTACTCTTCGTACCGACCCAAGGTCGTCGGACGTCGATAGACGTCAACTTTAAACTTCATATTTTAAATAATTTGTGTAATCATCTTTTATTTTCTTTCTATAAGTACACACCTTAAGTAAACATAAAAAACTTTTTATTATAATCATAAGATTATAATATATTAATAAACTCTAAAAAATTCAACAACACCATCAAATTATATAACAACAATATACCCATAAATTCTATTATTCCAACAAAATATACAACAACAATCAATATAACAACATTCTTGCTTATTCATACAACGCGGTTTCAATACATTTATTCATGCACTAGGCCTTTTCGATGGCAATGCATTAGTGCCCTCACTCATATATCTTTTTCTAGAAGATGTAGTCACCTCAGTATTATTCTGAGAAGTATCTGCCTGCAATAGATCTATATATAAGTCTTCTTTATTCAACATGTATATTGACCTTATTTACTTCGATTAATTACGTCAACGAAATACAACCTTTTATTTATATTTATACTTAATATCAACATTATACTTACATTATTTTCATCCTGTTCGCTCAATCCTGGTAATGTTATATCTCCCAACTTCAATCTACCAGATTGGAATTCCTCTCTTTCCTTTTCGCTTAAAAAGCTCTGTATAGGTCTCCCTTTCCATTCCGTAAGTTCCATTCACAGCTTGATCGCCAATAAAGCTGGCTTTATAACCTTAAATTATTTTTCATTAACTAGGTTGCTACTGTTATTTATACAACTTATTTTACAAAAAACTTACCAAATGCCTTCCTATGTGCAACATGCCTTGCTTAACGAAAATTTCTGGAGGTACTTTTTTCTTTTCTACATATATTAATCGTATTCGCCTTCG
>UZAF01016699.1:0-15209 GCA_900617895.1 Haemonchus placei
CAACTGCCGAGCTGTCATGTAGATATACGTCATCATATTGCCATGTACGCATATATCTTTGTAAGACCCTATTCAAATGTAAACTTCGTCGCCTGCGGAGCTGGTCTCCAGTCTGTATGTTAGTCAGAAAAGAAAATTCAGACACAGGAATGGCAGTAAATGGCGATGGTTTTTGAATGATGAAGACTTATGAGCTGGAAGCGAATAAAAGACCCATAGAGACCTTAATAGAAAATCCCATACTCAAAAGTTCCAACGGTCTTCAGAAAGTGCTTAAAACTCACCAAAAAAAAGGCGGATGCACGAACACATACCATGATGTCTAGCACGGAAAACTTGGAACTCAAGAGATCGAGAGATCGCCCTATTTCGCATAATGGAGGTTCATAATGGAAGCCCACAACGGCCTACTCAAGATAGTAAGGCTCGAAGAAGCAGTGACGATGTTTTTTTTTTTGCGAAAGGCATTGGCTGCTTTCATAGTCCACGATTTGGCCCGCAACCGGTACTGGTCGCTCGAGCAGTCGCGCGACCGGTCGCGGTCCAAATCGTGGACTATGAAAGCAGCCATTCAGATCAAGATGAGGTGCGAAGAGCAGCACAATGGGTTTTGAAAGGCACTCTCGTGAGGAAAGGTGACGATTAAACAAAGCAGTTGGTTCCGTTACTGCAAGTATGCCTACATAGAATGGTTTACAGCTGACTGTAAAGAATACTACCCTTCTTCACACCAGTCAAGTGCCGATTCATCTACATAGCTACAGAGAAGTACTTAGTGAGTAGGACTACTATTACCAGAGAAGTCTCCTGCTGCTGACGGTAGAGTGGGACAATTCGCAAAACATGAAAGAAACCCGACGTTTATGAAACGGTTGTTCCGAATACTCCTGCGGTACCCTTTTCTCCAGAACGGTCAAGAGCATGGTGGATAGGAGAGTGGTCAAGCCTCCCATGATGCTCAACTGCAACAGGGGGTAGTAGTCAGTGAGGAATGGGATATTCAGGATCCCTGCTCTGCATTCCCATAGTATCGGTCCCCTGACAGGTTAGCACTTGTGTAAGCCGAGGCCGAGCCGAGTCGATCAATTATCATATCGATTTCAGTATATCACAGACGGTGGTGCAGGTCTGAGGATCGTCGGCTGGATTCCGTATGGCGGCTGATCGTGAGGTCCGTTCATTCTTCATTGATTTCCAATATCGATTTCCAATATCGGTCTTGTGAACCGTTATATGTTTTACCTTACTATTTTTATCATTCTACCAAGAAAGTCGCACAAATGCAGAAAAAAGGGAGCCTTATAAGGATTCCAATCAATATTGCCATTTTAAATACTATATTCACGAACTCTCCGTTTAAGATTTTAGTGGATGCGTGAATGCTTTCCATTTTCCGTCATTTATTACCATTGTACACTACTAATTTTTCCTTTACCACATATTTGTGGTAAATCGCTTACTTTCACCCACTTGCTCTACTCCTTCTACCTGTAATTTTGAATTTTCATATTTTCCGTTTGTCACAAGTGAGCTAACTCTACCAATTTCTTCATCGCATCATTGACTGCTGAATAAGACTTTGAAAAACGGCATAGTTACTCGACTTTGTAAAAGAAAGCAGATGAACAATTAGCCACACGTAAGGATCAGGACAGGAATGAGTTAACTAGAAAGCTGCAAAAGCACTGTCTGGAAGGGGTGATCGAGATATTCATGGCTTTATCCAAAAGATTATTTTGGAAAACGAGTGGAGTTTGGTGGCAAAATGGCCTCTGTGTTTTCTGACAGCCGTTTCTACGCCTGCGCTTAACTTTTTGTTCAGTGAAAGTTTATCGAGAACAGTAAAAAATGGGTGGTCATATCAAAATTCCGTAGACCGGAAACCACTTCTTTTGCGTCTTGACTGATTTTGTAGGTTCGCCGAGCTTCTCTACAGCGTGTCATTTTGTAGAGAACAAGATGTACTATACCGATTGTCTTCTCATATTTGCTTCCCTGTCCCCATAAATATTTGAGAATCCTTTTTTCCTGTTCCATACGTTTTCCATATCAATTCCTTGTCAATACACAAGGGTCTCTATTTATCGTAAAGGTTTCAAGAGAGCTTGCTAGTTTAAGTATTTTCTGAGTATCTTCCTACGCTCTAGTTTGATTGATTGAGCTTTACTGACATGTAAAGGATAATGAAACCTCAACATATCTAATAGCAAGTTCTAAATTTAAACTACGCTTTTGCTTAATCTGAACGATGGGCTTTTCGTTGGGCAATTTTTCGAAGGCATATTATAAGACGGGAACTTATGTTTGAAGCTGATTGGTCACAATATAGTACTCATTTGAACATTGAAACTGAAAATAGTATTTGCCATTCACTTCTAAAATAGAATTTCGGTAAGCTCCCACCCTCTAAGGGAGTTTTTAACGTACATGCGACATCAGTTCCCCTTCGCAGCTCTATGTAGACATGAGAATGCCCTCAGGTGAGCCATTGTTTTTCCTGACGCACAGAATGTCACCAACATAAAACTGGGTAAGCTTTCAAGTGTTCGACACATCCTATAACCCTTCCTTTCCACTTCAACTTTGTTTGTAAGTTAGCTGGACTCCGTGATGAGTGTAGCTCGTACTCGCGCAAGAGGAAGAGATGGTCCCGAATGGAAACCCTTGTTTCCTGTCGCGTATCTGTATCTGTATGCGAACCGAGAAGGAGTGATGCGTTTTTTAACTCGTTTTCATCGTAAATAAATTAGTGTAGTGCTTTTTCCCTGAGTTTCTTCCTTTTTTCCTGTTTGTAGTTTTTAATTTTCTATCAGTGCGCCTTCCTGAATTGTCGAGAGGTTGTCAACGAATAAAGAAGACATCAAGCTCCCTAAACTACGCTATCAGTGGTAGAACTATAAAATGCGCTACTGTCAGACCGGTGAATGGGTCTGCAAAGCAGAAATAGCCGGCCTCTGAGCAACTGAGTATAACCACTAGAAACAGCAAACCTTGATAATAGAGGGTTAACGTCCAGTACATCTAAGCATGTCTAATTAATTGAGAGGTTTAATTTTTCTCGTGTAATTATATTTTGTTAATTCCTATTCTATCATCTTCCCATGGTTTTCCTTGAAATTGTTTTCTCTACAAAAGATTGCGCACTAGCCAACACCTCAAAAATGCGGTTGATCAAGGTCGATTATATAACTTTTTGATTTGCGGTCCATTACATTTCTGCTCTTTTTTGAATAAATAAAAGTCTGTACAAAAGAGTTCTGAGCAATGCGTTTGTAGCACATGCTGCTTTTCGAAGCGCAATTTCGGAATACTGCCAACTAGCTATGCTTTTTCACAGGTAAATGAGCTCCTGCTCAAACGCGGGACTAGATAGGTGGCATTGGCAGCAGTGGGGCACAGCGAAGCCTTCTTTGGGATTTTTTCTTGAGTGGTTTTACGTTCTAAAAATATTATTTTAGCCTTAAAAGCCTTTCATCAAACCAATTTCCAGTACCTTCTATTTTTGAAGACCACATCATACACTTCGCTTTGCATCGTAATGCCTGCAACCAGACTTTCCGTTCGTCGATGTCCGATCTCCTGCCAATGCGCGGCGCGCGAGTTTGTGCGGTGCAGTTAGTTGTCAGGATATATGCCGCGTGACAGAAAGACCTAACGAGTTCTTGAGACGCTCCAAGCTGTCTATCTGGTTTCGTTCAAAATCGCTTCACCACTGTTCAGTTTGTGGATAAGCGCAAATTTTGTGTATAACGACAGCCTGTATAGTTTGAAAGGAATTTGTGAATCTCGTCTGGCGAAGCTGTGCGGAGCGGAAAATTTGTGACAACTTTTAGGCGAAACGGTAGCATTAGGCTGACAGGGACGCTTAAAGCGTGTTGATTTTTAAATAACGAATTTTGTGATATTGGTTGATCGCGCCGCTAAGACTAGTGCGTCGCCTGTCAACTGATGTCGCACACCGGTCAACGGGAAGTTTGAATGCAACTTGCGGCTGCTAACGAGCTAGCAGTGACTGTAATTCGCATACCAAAACTGTTAATTGCTGCCTCAGACGCGGGTTCCAAGTGTCGCTGTCATACAGCATAAGTGGTTCTTGTTAAGGATTCCGGTGATCCCTGCCCTGTATTCGGGGAAATGAATGAAGATATTGTTGTGTCGAAATCATGTTACGACAACTTTTCGGTACCAACACCGTGGCGCAACTTCCAGATTATTGTGGAGGACACTTCATTGTGAGTCTATATTTTTACATCAAAATTCATGTGTTCATGTTCATGCCAAAGAAACACTCATTTGTTCTACACCAAAAAGGGTCAACATGGCCTCAAAAATGTCTGTTTCACTGAAGCCAGAATCTGTTCCAGCTATGTGAACGCTGGCTGGTTAGCAGAGTTGTCCTCATTCTTTGCCTCATATTGTTTTGGTGAGGATGCACACAACTCCCTGATCATTGACGACATCAAACCAAGCGACATGCTCGAGTTTTTCCGTTGTATTTTCTTCTGTCCAATGCGGAAACCAATTACTGGTGAGTTCTTGGCATAAGTCAGACTTGCTTTGACGAGACTTCTTTTTCTCAGAGCTAATGTAATCTGACATCCACAAGCTTTTAAACTCAAACACTATATTGTAGTATCCAATGTGTCCCTAATCTTGCGTGTTGCATCACGATTCCAAATGAAACCTGTGGTTGCGAGGTGCGAACAATTTGTCGCTCGTTCTGCAAACACATTAGACAGAGACAGATTATTCCAGGTAAGTTTTTTTTTGTGAGCAGGATATACTGAAGCTCTCTGCTCTCTGGTGTCCGAGCTCTACCTCCTGTTGTGAAGTTGGTTCTAACAAATTGACACGAAGTTGGCCGTAACGTTATAAGGTCATCAGTCTATTGTGAAAGTCTCATGGGATTCGAAGTAATGAATTCGTGAAAATTCGTGAAATTTTGTCCGCTCATGTCCACCCATTTGGTACTGTGTTCCAAATCCTTATATAGAACGAAATGTTTTTCTATTAGTCTGTCAGACCACCACCTTGGCTGATTTTTGTGTTTGAGTTCTTGGCTGTGGCTGGCAAACAATGAAAATATCAAAATACCATCAGCTATTATGCTTATTGTCTCGTAGATAAATTAGTTAAGGTTACATGCGCAGTTTCACATTGCGATCCAAACAGTTCGACCATGAGTGTTTTGGTGGATAAACTTGCTTCAATCAAGGTGAGCTTGTGCATTCTTAAGTTTCTAGTAAACGTTCAGTGCCTTACATGCTAGGTATGCACTTCATCTTTTACGGAAGTGCTTTCTCCCTCGAATCTAAGAATAATTCAGTTACTAGAACTTCTTTTGTTGGTTTTCAAACGATGACTTATTCAATCCTGACTGGTTACCTCAGACTATCGACCCTTTCTGATGAGGACTTTTTGCGATAAAGGCACATAAAAACATGACCATAAGTCTATGGGCATTGGAAAGTAGTTGCCGTGGGCGGCCTATGGGACCAAACACTATTGTAAATTCAGTTATACTCTCCGAATTGTCGAAAACATAGCTCAGAGAATTTATTCAGTAGCTTTTGTGTCCAATACATTGTTGAATCGTTGAAATGAGCAGAACACCGTGGCGAAATTGAGATAATTGCTAACGCTTAATTTTTCTGTTTGTACTTCAGGAGGAAGACTTGTCCCGAATGCAGTTTTCGCAGATGCCTGGCGATGTTGTTGCGGAAGTGTACACACAGAAATTTCGTGAGCGTGAAAGAAAACGTCAGTTATGGTGTTGCTTCGCGTGAGTTGAACAACCGTAATTGCTTTCTGGGAAAAATTATCTGAATTCCTACATCAATTAGTGCGCCTTGCAGACAGTTGATACCCTTGCGTAAAGTGAGGGTGGATCTTTAAATATTATGAATGTCTCTTGGTGTTGAATCATTGAGTATGAATATCATATACGCGATGATTCAACTCCAATCTTTCAGTATTGATTGACCCTGCTACGAATCTGTGTGCTACAGTGTGCTACAGGGAACGGCTTCTTCGAATTGTTATATCCCCGGACGGGGAGGGGGCGGCAAAATTTTAATCAAAATCTATTCGCTAGCCATTTTCTCAATTTTGAGTCTTGTGAAGTAAGGAGCAAACATCATCGAGCTCATAGATGTCAGAAACTTCTGATTGCTACATATTCTTCCGTAGAACCAACAAAATGGATTATTTTATTACGTCCTATTTGAAAAAAAACTCTTCGGTTGAGACTCTTCGGTTTATCTGAAACTATATATTAATTGGGATGGAAATCCTGTATTGCGTTTGCGCGTGGTCACTCCATTTCTAATCCACGGTCAGCAGCGGTCTCGCTTGAGTTTAAGCAAGTGCTTGTTTTATAAGGTTCCGCAGAGCGGCCTTTCTATTATAAGTGTCTGCAATTTGTGGTTTTCCGAATATGACATCTGCAAAAAACAACTCTTCTCATTGAAGGGCAGTATCGAGTAAAGTGGTCATCCGTAAATGTCTTGACCTTTTGGAGAATCTCCATTGGTACCTGTAATCAGTCTTTCTATATCTAGGAGCTGGATGGAGGCGCTTCAACGGCGGAGGCGACGAAGAGCTGCAGCACGTCGTTAAAAGCGCAGGCTTCCAAGAAGGTGTCAAGATCAACGTCATGTACCACTCGAAGATAAATTACTTGAAATTGCGACTGATTGGGATTCCTTTGGTGTTAAAAAATGTTGAGTTGTGGACATTTCATTGGTCATGGAAATACTTCTTTTTTAGTGTATTTTGGAAACAAATTTTTGTTTTTTACCAAATAATTTTCAAATGGGTAACTCCACCGGTGAAACTGATGCCTGGAAAAAAGAAAATTTCGGCTTGTATAGCTGGTGGGAGTTTCGTTCCCTCTGTGAAAGCTTTAAAAGCAATGGACGAGGGATAATGAGACAGGGACACTTCGTATAGATGCGAGGAGGCAATTAAGAGGGTGTGAAATGAATGGAAGCTTTGGATTTATATCTGAAACATAATAAAGTATTGAGACTCAGAAACATATCCTTTTATTTCCAAATGATACTGTTTTGTCAATGGTGAATAATGTTTTTAGTTACGGAATTTTACAATATCCTCTCCTTCGACTGACTTTCTTAAAAGACTCGGCCATCAATTTATCATTTGCTATAACCTCTCTATTGTATCATTTAGGTTACATTCAGTAAAGCAGCTTAGTATTTCAATGTTCTTGTTGAGCTGTTTTGAAAGTTTATTTTTTATTTGCGATTTTCAATTACCGTAGTCATTTTGCTCATATAAATAATATTATTATGAACATCAGTGACACACTGTACACGTCAACAAGAAGGCACGACCACTAGGTGTGTCTCGTAAAGTTTACAACGCTTTCATGAAAATCTTGTGAGAAGGCGGTGGGAACTTCCCCCTGGAAGCCCTATGCAAAGCTTTCGCCAAGGGAGTTTCATGACTAGTGCCTGATGCAAGGTGCAAGCCAAAGGCTGAGAAATGAACGCGAAGGATGAGAAGAGGTGGTACACCTTGGAAACCCGTTTTTTCGTATTCCATCGAGAAGGTCGTAGAGAGGATAAATATTTTCAACAAATGTACGATATTATTATCTACTTATTGTTAGTTTAATGAAAGGGCCATCGAATCAGCGCTTGGTTTTTTGTACCCTACCCTACTACATTCTTCGTGCAAAAGTGAAGGTGAAGTCCAACATAACAAGACTGTGACAATAGCTGAAAAAACGGACGTTTGAGAAGAATGAGATCTGGCCCGGATATGATTTAGGATCTCCTCAAAAATATTGGGAAAACTGTGTAACGAGAATTAAACGAATTCAGGACATCAGTAGTTTCAAGGATTGTGCTGCCAAAGCGTTCTTTCGGGCAGGAGTTGTACGACTTGGCATTATCAAGGCTCGTACTGTAGAGCGATAAGTGCTTGACATGCAACAGTACAGAACGAATGATGTCAGACAGTTGACAAGCGACAGTAAGTCGAGCATTTCACCAACGTTTACATAAACCATGGTGTGAATATGGGATGGATACATTGCAGACAGGATGGCGAGTAGCCCTGAAACATAGATTCGATCTTACAAATTTTAATCATGACTTTACAAGCGACATGAGTATTTAGCCTTACAGTTCACGATAATTTTGAGACGCCTTTCTGGGTTGGAAAGTGGAGATTTTGTGAGAAGTATGGCGCACTGATGGGAAAGAACGCAAGAAAATCCGCAAAACTCGTGAAAACCAAGGATTCTTAAAGATAGGGGAAAAGATAATTACAAATCTCTGGAACCGTCAAACATCAATCACAAACTACGTCTTTCGAGCCTCAGGTTGCAATGCATCGATCTTTAGTGAGAAGGATTGCTTTTTCTGCTGTGGGGAATTTGTACGGGTGAGCTGAGCAAGGGTCAGGAGGTGCCACACAGGTGGAGCTGACTGGTGGCATTCACATTACGAAAGAAAGCCTTAGCCGTCGAACGATATCTCGCTGGTCGGTGAGTTGTGTTGCATTGAACTCCTGTTCAACGGTTTGAAACCGAATAAAAAATGATTAACTTCTTTTTTTTTTATAAAAAGCAAAGTTCTGCCAAAAAGGGAAGTACCAATAAGCAATCAGTGAAAACACCATAGTCGATCAATATACGGAAAGAGTACGAGGCAACCCTTATCTTCGAGATTGATAAATTTTTCAACTCGGCAATGATCGTCGACCTGTGGGATATCGATTAGCCATCGACGCCGGCGTTGATATTGCTACTATAAACGCAACTAACCACCTTGTTGGGTAATTACTCACGCTACATTTACAGTGGGATTAATGTAGGTATTCCTGACAAGCCAACCAAGGGAGCATCACATCTAAGGATGTCCTTGAGATAACGCTCCGGACACCTACAGACTTGCGTTGCCTCTTTTTTTTACTTCAGACCACGTCAGTTTCATAAGATGCCACAATGAAACTGATGTACTGTTCCTATAGATGACGAGGAACATTAAAGGAATGGTCAGCCAAAAGTTGAAATGATGACTATTTACTGTGAAACCATAGAATTATATGACGAGTTTTCTCCATTTAAACTAACCCTGAGGTAACTCAGTGCAGAGAAATACCACCAACATGATGATGAGCATTAGCGTCGTTTTATCCATGCTTAGTTTTGTACATTTTCTGAAATTCCACATCAAATGGGGTAGTGCTTTTCTAATTTGTTTTGGACTCACCGACTAGTACTGCCGTCTCCTCTAAGCTGTCGCCTCTTTTCGCTCATTTCACATAATTTCCAAATTAGAGCTATTGTAAACCATAATAATAGAGCACACGGGAGAGCCTGGAAATCTCTCAACTTACGGTTGTTCTGAATTTACTAGAAAATCTTGATTACCTTGAAGAAAATACCAGTAAGCCATAAATTGGCCCGAAATAGTGTACAGCCATTGAAGTCAATTTCGTCTAATTGTACTGTATACAGATTGTCGTACTGAAAAATAAACCGACTTGTAATTGAATAATAGGAGTGTTTGACCAGATTTGCTCAGGGAATTTAGTACCTGTGTGTCATTTATTTCGAGTACCTCGCTGACCGGTACAATTTTATGTACCATCAGCGTTGGTATTGAAATGAATGCGACCGATGCTGCGGTGAAGAAGAAAATATGTCTGAAAAGAGCAAAAAATAGCTACTACTGGTATATAAACCTATAATGAACTGCAAAACACAATTTGTTCATTCATACTGAGGAACAATGCCCTAATCCATTTTGTTCCCGCGACAGTGCCACTTGGCGTGCGTTGCATGCATGTGTTGCGGGTGTGCGCTGCGCAGGTGAATCGCGGGCGCACGTACATATGTAAACGTCAAATGTGCTCTCTTAGGTCACTGGTATTACGTAGAGGCCTACTCCGACGCGGGCATTGCGCGATGAACGAAGAAGGAGAGAATATTCGAAAATTTAAAAAAAAATTAATATCCAGTCATGGTGCTGACCTACCTTAGAGGTATGAAAATACCAAACCCCTCCCCCTCCGCTGTAAAATAAAGAAAGGCTGAAGAAGTAAGCAAAAGTGCGAGGAGAGTTCTTGCCCAGCCCTGAAAAAATCCGGAGAGGTGATGGATACTTTCGGGGCGCAATGTGTAATAGCGGCTGGGTGCTTTCAGAATTCCATGTCCATTGTTCAAACCAACCGATGCCGTTGCTGGCCACGTGTTGACAACGATGGGTACCGACCGATACCGCTCCAGCTCCTCTGTGTCAATCTGTCTAGCGTTGTCAACAAGTGGCCAGCAACGCTGTCGATTGGTCTATTGAACAATGCACGTCTCTGAACTCTGAAAGCACCCAAAAGAAGTGATGAATGATCCTAACAGCTCTACGCCACGAGGTAGCTAAAAGATTCGCGGGGCGCCAGCGTGAGTCACTGCTGATTTTCAACATTCCGGCAGTGTTCCTCTGAAGGTTTACTTCTTACAGTAATTTGTGAAATCATCACCTAACAGCGCTATTATTGATCCACTTGGCATCCAATCGATCGAGAGCTGTCCATCTAATGTACGCCATTGTGACTGAGAGATATAGTGAACACGTATGCAGTGCTATTGATGATGTCACATGGATGATCAAGAACACTAGCCAAGGATAGGAATAACTGAAAACGATGAATGTTAAATGAAACTCAAAACTGCAACTGTTATGAAATATAGGTAATAAGAGATGGGTGCAGCTAAACTGCACATGCACATGCAAGCTGCACGGCACAACTGCACACGTCCGTGGATCAGAGCCTATATAGCAACTCGTTCAGGTCAACATTACTCTTAAAGCATTTACGATAAAATGGCCTCTGAGATACCACTCTGGTATAAATCTGTGCCTCCCTGGTATGACTACCATATGGGGCGCTGTCAGGCCGGAAGTGGACCACACTCAACCGATACTTTCACTTTTCAACGTGAAAAGGGTACTTCAAAATTACCGTGAACTTGCCTTTGAGCTCAGCGATCTCAGTTTTACCTCGGCCCGAAGCTCCCAAAAGGACGTCCATAGGTTGAACATGTACACAATGTAGTTCTCATGCTGAGTGGAACATGAATGTATTACGAGTTTCAGGAAAGGTAGCGACCGAAATGGACCGTATTATTCCTTTATTTCCCCATAAATATAAGGTAAACTTTAGACTGTCGACCATAATAAGTAAATATTCACAGTACCTATAGGAGGAATAAAGAGGGCTTAAACTTCTTAAAGACACGGTTCACGATAAAAAAGGCTACTGAGTTTTTCCTTTAGGAATACTCAGCGCCCCCATGGGAGGTAGAAGGGACCCTCTCACTCTCCCAATCTCGACGTCTAGGGCCTAGTGCAAGCCCCGTTGTAGCCGTGATTGGCTTTCCCGCCCCTCGATCGATGTCACGTCATGCGAGATGTAGACGCGGTTCAGAGCCATGTATTCGCGTCAGGATCCACCATTCAGCACGAAATCAGCTGTTTGGGTGTGCCGTGTGCAATTGCAGACATTGCGTCACATTACCTCTGTTTTTTCACTGTGGAACTCGTTCAGCCCCCTTTTTTACCTCTTTTTTGAACCTTTTTATTTCTTTTTATTCGTCGTTTTTTGCGCTTTCTTCATTATTATCGCACTATTCTGGAGTTGATCTATCATTTTCCGTCCAAAAACGGGTAACTCAAAATTATCGTGAACTGTGCCTTCAAGTTGATCAGTTCCGATTCTAGGATAGGCCACCGTACTTAATTTCCAATCAAAATCGTAATTTCTTTTGTGTGATTAAGTTTAATCTGTGGGTAATAATAAACCAACCCCGGGGCGAGAGACGGTTTGGTTGGCTTGTACCAGTACTAACCCAGGATTCGACTCAGGTAGCCTGCTTGCTATAGAACCCTACCTACCAGTACGCTACTTTCCTTTATCTCGATACTTCTACTTATCAATATATGGAGAAAAAGATGAATGACTGCAGGAAGCGTCCTCTCTTTGCTTCCCCTAAGCCCCTGTGATTGGTTCCCAAAAGTGCACAAACGAAAACCTTTTAGAAGACCACGATGATCATCTTATTTCTCAACAAATTAGTTTAGAAGTAAATATTCCAATTCTTGGTATGCAACGGAAATCTGCACTATCCCTCTTTTAATTAGTTTCTACTGTATTTTGAGGTTTAATTAAAGAGGATTTTGCGAGCCCACATAACCTTGCCAACATTCATCCATTGATTAATTTTTTGTAAAGTTGCTTGCAAGCTTTCTGCATCGAATTGAAATGAAGGTGACACGGTGGCTAATGCTTTTTCGTAGCTCGCATTCCAAACTAAAATGCTTAGAAACCCTTTCTTGTGGGACCAGTCGACAAGTACTTGTCCAGCCTCCTGAATTTTCCTTCCCTAGAAAACTTGGTTGTTCCCACAAAGGTTATCGGGAGTAAAGTTTAATGGCTGCAGCAGTGATACATTAATTTTTATGTCAACTTAAAATAATTCAGTAACAGAAACAATGTTTAGGGGCTTTAATCGTGAGGTACGTCTGGTTGGGGCAGGTACCTGGTGGGTGGAATCTCAATAGTAAGTGTTCCGGATTGTGAAGATTGCCCGAATCAAATACTTTTGATTTCAATGAGTCAAACCGAAAATCCAAATATGCCTAATACTATACATTACAGGTGAAGCTCTTGTAGATGGGAAACTTGGAGTCTTGAAGTGCTTTAGGGTTGATAAATCCCGTCTGAGGATTACGCCACCGTATTCGACATCCACTCAGAATCATAGTGGCATATTGAATGCATATGTGGGCTATACAATGGCTTACGACGGCCAGTATATGTACAAGTCAGTGCTTTTATCCTCCCAGACGAGTCTGGTACCAATTAACCGACCCCTGAAGGATGGAAGGCCTGCCCGCCTGGGCGGATATCAATCCAGGATTCGAACCCATGACCATGCGTATGTGATAGTGCACCACTTACCAAGTTGGTGTGAAGGTTATTAAACAAGTATACCAAAAAACACAAATAGTGAAATCAGGAAACATCCTTGGTGTTCAGAAAATTATGTGCATTCTTGGTGTTCTGAAAATTATGTGTCAACTCCATACACGGTGTGAGTTACGGTATGAATTCGATTACCATCCGGCGTTATAGTCATGTTCAAATAGAGAACTTACAGTAAGAGCTCTGCTGGTCCCCAAATCAAGTTCTGATTTTCAGACACTACGGTAAAATGCATTTTTGTGAGAAGCTGATAAATAGTGGTCTAATAAATTCAAGCAGCGTTGATGTAAAGTTTATTACTGCGAGTCAGCTGGAGTTGTTTGTGGCGTTAATTTCATCCTAAGCACCAATACCGTAGTTTCTAAAGGTCCACTATTCGGTCGTTCGAGCTCTACAGCATCCACCTGTCAAGCACCTGTTGCTGCCATTCCTGTGGGACCCCACCACAACATTGTTTTTTCTTTGTAAAGTGGTAGTCGATTTATCCAATTCCTCACCCGATCACACCATTATTGTCGAAAATTCGGAATTTAATAATGTAGATCAGGTAAGACGACATTGTTAGGGCATCACATACGGCCATAGCACATAGTATTGCATTGATGATATAGGCTCGCATAGGTCGACGACTGAAAGTAAAATTGAGGATGAGGTAGAAGGAACAAAGATGAAGAAGAAAGGAAGGAGGAATCATCTCCCTGAGTGTTCCTTACCTTAACACATAGAAATGTAAAATATTGAGGCTGATACCGACAATACATACTACAAGACATATAAACCGATGGAATCCGGTGTAAATACTGAAAAATGCGGAAATTATCAGTCCCAAATTGATTGGAGGCAAATAAAAGAGAACAAATAAAAGTATAGATAGAAAATATTGTTTAAACAAGTAGTAAGCAATTATACTAAATGATTTTTTCACCTGCTGAAAGCTTGTAATTCGTGAAAAAATTGTATTGTAGCGTTGTCTTCCAGATCGAATAAAGGTGGATCGTTCTGACACTGCATAGTTAGTAATCTGAACGCCTAATTTTTAAGTTGATCCTTCGATCCGAAATTAAAAAGACAGGCGATTTTAGAATTAAATTAAAGGGATTCTATAGATAAAGTGTCACGAGCAACGTTTTTGATTGGATATGGAACAAGAATGAAAGTGAGATAGGCTCTTAAAAGGCTGGCAAATTATGGGCAAAACCTCGGCCTCGGACGGGATTCGAACTCGCACATGTGTTATAAAAAGTGAGACAGTTAAATTCCAAAAAAACAGATGAGATAAATTTATAAAAAATGGATGTTCTGGAAGGGAGGAGAAAATCGAGCGGCGGCACATCAAGTCCAAGTGTCCGTCGAGGACCTCCTGATGGGTGGACGGCGGAGGAGAGTGGCTATGTTTGATGAAAAGCTTCGAAATATCAATTAATCCCTTGCCTGCTATTGGAATTGAATGTCGCTCTAATAGATGAGACCTAAATGCTACATATAACTCCTAACGTATACGATAACTACGAGTAGTAACTTGCTATACTCGGCTCCTGGAGAGTAAAAAAAGGCGATGTTCTACTAACGATCGACCATAAGTCAGAATTGACTTAGTCTGATCGTAAAAACGGTCGAATTTTTCTTCAATATAAAATCGTAGGGCGAAGATGGTGTCGCGGTGTTGTGGCAAGTGGCTTACTATCCCACACCCATGGTCACGGGTTCAAACCCCGGATCGATATTCGGCTAAGCCAGTAGAACATTACACTCCTCAGAGGCCGCTTAATCAGTACCAGACTCGTCTGGTAGGATAAAGCACTGACTTGTACATCAGCTGGCCACCACAAGTTATTGTATGTGCCACATATGCATTCAATATGCCCCAACGATCCTGAACGAGGGTCGACTACGGAGGCATATGCCGTTGACTAAAGTCAAAAAACTTTATCCTTCAGCTTTCCATGAAACCAGGAAATGTAAAAATTGGAATTTATGAAAATAGACAGACAAAATGACACAAAATTATGATAATCGGAGTTGAAGATAATGATCAAGAATGAAAGAGTTGAACATATAAAGTAAAAAGTATAAAGTTTTTGGCGTTAATCAATCCCGTCTGAGGGATGCGCCCCCGCACTTGACTTCCATTCAGAATCGTAGTGGCTTAATGAGTGCGTATGTGACCTATACAATGACTTGCGGTGGCCAACCGA
>UZAF01016699.1:16311-33222 GCA_900617895.1 Haemonchus placei
ATTGTATAGGCCACATACACACTCATTACGCCACTACGATTCTGTAGAAAAGTCGAGTGCGGGGCACATCCCTCGGACGGGATTGATTAACGCCCAAAACTTTATCCTTTATCCTTTTTATGTAATAGTCAGTACACTTTGGAAGGTTACCGATCGTACTATTTGAGTTTGGTCAGAAGAAGGAAAGGGACCTACTTTCTATGGACGAAATCGAGCTGTAAGGGCAAAGCAGTAGGAGGGACAGTTAAGGATTTGTTGGTCTAGTATGTCAGTGTATAAAATCAGGCTACATCCATTTCCTACGATAGTATTTCAGGGAAAAGCATGAGATGTGTAGAAGTGAAAAAACTGAAACATCCCAAAAATTTGAATCGCTGAAATTCCCAATTGGGCGTGCTGCAAATAAATATGTATAGCTAATGACTGGGGCAGTTTGTTCATCCAAGCAGATCGTCGATGGGATTTTCTTGGGGAGCTTTCTGTTCAACTCAAATCTCAGGAAACCCCATGCTGTAGCAGGATCCGTAGAAGTAGCTCTCTTCACTCGGTGCTCTTCTTGTTGTTTCAGTTTTAAGGATCGCCCGTTGTCCTTCCAGATATCAGAGTCCAACTTTATACTTTTGAGAGCTTACCGTCCGAGTTGCTGTCATACTTCTATGTATAAATGTCCCTGCAAGTCTCGAAATCCGTTGAGCTCTATTTTAAGGAGTAATGTCACCATTTATCTGCTTCACGTTCCTCCCAGCTGCTGGATATGGAGGTTGCCAGACAAGATTCTCTAGGGAGTAGTCCCTGTTGAGACGGTTATCCTATTCTTAGACCCCAGAACATTCATAATACGAGGGTTTGAGATTTTCTTCATCTTCCAAAAGAGTTGCAGCTATTCATATCTATCCGTCGCCCTACGGACCACGGAAAGCTTTCGTTTATCTATAACCAACCCAGTATGGAGAGCAGTAACAACACAAAAAGAAGAAGGATTTTCAGTCGCAGAAGGGTTCCCAACCCGCTATTTTGCGCCTCATCTCAATTAGGTGGGGCTCTGAGGTCGTCTCACGTTGTTTCGAGCTTGTTTTATGCTTCCCGACATTGCCCAAAATTAGCATAATCATGAGCATCTGCTCCTCTTCGATAATCGAAAGCCTTGCGCTTAACTTAACATCGGTCTTTGCTTCCTTCTGCAGCTTACTCTTTCTCGTAGTTATCAAAATCCCAGGGTACATATTGATCATATCGATGGAAAGCTGGCACTGCTTATATAGCAAACAAATGCCCATGGGGCCAAACAACATGCCACTAGACCTGATTGCTAAGGATGTGTATCTGTGGTTCTTTTTACATAACAAGCATGTATAATAGCAGCAGGCCAAAAGAAAGGAAAAAGGATAAAGACTTGGGCGTTAAACCCCGTCTAAGGGATGCCGCCACGCATTTGACTTCCATTCAAATTGTCGTGGCGTATTGAATGCGCTGAAGGCCAAAATATGTAAGTATTAAGAATGAAACACGACTGTCAATAAAAAGAACAAAACCACTAAAACATAACACTCAAATAGAGCAGGCGAATGTGGTTGTTTGAAAACTGTTGCGATAAAGATAGTGCAAGGATTAATGCGTACAAGATCAGATATCAAGTGAATTACTGCAGTCGGAGTGTTGTTTGGATTGAGTTATGTAAGAGGAAGTTATTTGGGACTGCTTTACGTAAAAAGGGGAGTGTTGTTTGGATTGAGTTATGTAAGAGGAAGTTATTTGGGACTGCTTTACGTAAAAAGGGGAAGTGGTTAGAATTGAATTACGTTTATACGAGTGAGTTACAGGGTTATCTGGAATAGAGAAATTGTTGGGATTGGGCTATGTAAGAGCTTCGTGATACCTCCATCAATACAAGAATTGGACAACAGGCCAAACACCTACTTACAAGGGAAGAATCCCAAGTCGAAGTGGCCATTTGAAATGAGACCTATACTGCTACACGTATTTTTGATGCTGATTGAAAACCTGCATTCAAAATCTGCCGAACGATTCTCTGAACGAAGTTACGGAGGTGGTTTCCGGAGAGCGCTCAGCAGGGGAAAGCACAAGTACAGGAGCTGACGCAAAAGAGCGAAATTAAAATGGCCGGTTTTTTAGAATTCGGTAACTGAGTGAGGGAAAGGAACGAAAGTCTCCCCGATGTGGACGTTGCCATCGAATTTGAAAGCTTGAAACGGGAACAATTAGTGCCCCAGTGAAAGGGAACGCCTGATTAATTTGGGAAAAAAACTGTACAATCAACGTTCAACAGAGGTGCAATTCTTTTTTATCGGAAGTCAAGGCTTTCTAGAAATTAATTAAACTAGATAATTTGTCTTTTTGTTTATTTTTATTAATTCACGAAAATGTGCAGTCATTCCGAGACCACGGAAACAATAGATATGTTTCTTCAATGCAAAACAATAAAGATTTCTATGGAAAATGGTATAGTCGGAGCGAAGACCACAAATGGAAATTAGAAGGAATTGGAAATGTTATAGCTATCGTAGAAGATTGAGAACGATGAAAGCCGGATATCTTTTGCTTCAATCAGGAAGCATTTTCTCAATAAGCAATATTCATGTTTGTTGAGAGACTGAGAGAGCTTTACACATCTCCATTGTATTTGTTATGGCCCCTGGACACTGAACTGAATTCATATTGTGCTACTGGTTGAACTTCAATTAGGCTAAGTAACGGAACCACCTGTTTTTACTGACGACCCAGCAAAAGGGCTAATTCTGAGAGTTTATTGAGCATTTCCCTTCTTCAGCATGGATTCAACTCAGCAATTACTTAGAACAGTTCGTAACTGATTCCCCTATCCCAAACCCTTTGGAAGTCTTATTGGCTTTGTTGAAAGTTTCAGTTAAGGAAAGGAACGGTGATTTGAGTTTCTAGTTTTGCAAAATCGCTGTGGAAATAGAAGAGTCTGTTCGACAACCTATCTGGACCCGGTTTTGGATGGGTATCAAGCCCAGGAATTAGTTGAGCAAGCACATCCAGTCAGCTGTATGAAGTTGTTTTCGATCAAGCCATTGAAGTAATGATTAAGGATAGAAGAAAAAAGGCTGATCAACCTCGTCTGGGAGATGCGCCCTCGCATCTGACTCCCACTTAGTGCAGTAGTGAATGGGTTTGTGACCTATACAGTGACTTGCGGTGGCCAGCCGATGTTCAAGTCAGTGCTTTTATCCTCCCATACAAGTCTGGCACGAATTGACAGATCCTGGGGGGTGGAGGGATGGAAGGCTTGGTTGGCTTAGACGAATACTGACCCAGGATTCGAACCCGTGACAATGCGTGTGTGATATGTAGTGTGCCACGTGCCATTGCACCACCTCAGCCCCTAAACCGATACCGAATGAATCCCTCAGGACATCAAAAGTCATTAATCAGGAGGACCCTCAGTGACCGGAGTTATTCAGGAAAACTATGATCAAAAGGAATGGTATGCCCCGTGTCCATAGAGCCGGGTAGGCCCACTGGGCTACATTGGCTCGTGACAGAGAAGAATGGGACGTTGCTGCACCATGCCCCCCTGCTCGAGCAAATCGCTGATCAATGGGCTGACAGGTGATACATTCGTCTTTGTGGTTCGTGGCACAAGCCAGAGATATACTAACAAAAAATCCCCGATGCATTTGAAGTGAATGGGATCACAGTTCTATCGCTGTAAAGGAGTATGTGGATTGGGTTTTGTCGGGGTGCTCCAGCCATCAGCTGTTAGTGAACTTGTGATTTGGTACCCCGCTAGAGACGAAGGTTAAATGCACTTGATGAATTCACTCGAATTTTTTGATTTGGAAAGACGGTAAGTCACTGGAGTACGTCCTCTTAAAGCCTCTAAGCTATTTTTGATGAAAACTTAATGAGCTGCTATTCAAAAGGATGGAGCGGAAAAGTGCGGAATATCTCAACCCACTCAAAAGCAAATATAAATCTTCATTAACTCTTCATCATGAGAAAACCGTTTATTACCCTATTCACTGAAAAAAGGCTAAAGAAAGGACTTCATCAGACTTCGAAAAATATGGGCTTCTACATGCCTGACACTGCCTGAATCATCGCCCTACGCGAAATCATTCGTGGTCACTTAGGTGTTCTTTTGGGTATAAGAGGTGAATTGAAGGTCGTAGGGTCCCACAAGGAGTTGTTTATGATTCAGAGATTCTTCGATAAACACAGCACTTTGTATATCCAACCGGAAGTTTCGTAGGTTCCGGTGAAGAGACAGGTAAACAGTTGGCTAATGCTTTCGAAATCGACTAAGCAAATGTAGCGAGAATACTGAAGACGATCCAAGAATACCAGTAAAGTCGCCTTTTTAAGAGGATTCAATCTATGAATGTGAAGAGCTCCGAGAAACATCTGTTCACCGTGAAAAACTAGCATTGTTGGTTCGATCAGAGCATCATGAAGGCGGAAGCGAGGAAAAGATATTAGGAAATGGGGCCCTACGCAATTAGGTCGATGACTAATTGTAAGAGAAGACTGTGAAAAACTGCTGGAAATGTTAAACGTTGCTCAAACAGATTCAGTAATAAATTGAGAGAAGAGAGGAAATAGGGGGCCTCCGGTAGTGTCAGGATGAACCACAGCAATTAATTTTTTGAGGCTAAATGATTCCCAGCGAGCCTAATCTCTTTTGTACTGCCGTCTTAAAGGCACAGTTCACGATAGAAATGGTTTCTGAAATTCCCCCACAGGATGAATTTGAGGCCCTACGTATACCATATCTGGCACTATTAGGTCGGAAAACGGGCTAGTTATGGAGTTATAAAGGCTCAAAGATTGGCCTGTGTGTATCCTTGGACGAGTTCGCTGCCATTGTAGAGGCTGCATCGGTCACAAGCGAGCCCATGCAGGAAGTTCTATGAACTTGCCATGACCAATAGCGACAGTGACAGAGAGTTCTGTACAGTTCTGGCTTGATGTAGTCAGCTCTCTGCGCAATCGCAAAAACCAAAATCTCGTCCGAATACCCCTTCCATGTAATTTCCGTCAAGGCAATCTCGTCCAACCTCTACATATTCTCCCTACTTTTGAGGAGCCATATTTTTCTCGAAATCGGCGAATTCTCTTGCTTTCTTCACTACCGATGAACTATTCCCAACCTTTACCTTCGCTTTTCGAATAAAAACGGGTACCTCAAAATTATCGTGAACTGTGCCTTCAAGTGAGGGTAATGTTTTGATTTTGTGATTTTTTTTCAATATTTTGCTCTGATAGATAAGGTAATACCGTCGAAGCGGATATAGAGCAATCTACTCATGCAAATGAATAATGACCAAGAGTTTTTGACCTTCATTCTCGAAGTTTCTGCCGAGAAATGGTGTCACCTTCTTAGAAGTATTGAGTCACTTTTGCGCAGTACCACCTACAACTAGTCCACTTTCTCCTCGAGCACTGCAGGCTCCATGGACCGCTTCAGTTACCTTTAGGCCCTTAAGCTAATAGCGTCGAAAAACCCCGAAGTTTAACGGCTATTTATACACCCCCAGCAGCTAATTTCGAGAAAAAAGCAGTCGGTGTCGGTACTCCACAAGAAATCCAGCAAAGGAAATAGGTTCGCCTTTTACAATAGCCCCTTAGATTATTTGATTTCCGTATTCTGTTCAAAAAGTACTTTCTACGTTAGCTACCTCCNTTACGACTCTCTAACAATGATGTTCCGAAATATTGCCCAGAGTACGACACACAAGATGTATGTTTCGAAGTTGTGCATTAAACTAAAGGCCGGATTGCAGAAAGAAGACGAGGTGTCATAACAGCTTTCAGTCTAGGCGTCAAATTTCTTCTCACCTATTTTTCATGGACTGATGCCCACCTCAGAATAACCTTCTGTTCAACAAAAATCCCTACGTCAGTAGAACACTCCGCTAGGATTGGTCGAAGTAGAGGCTAGCTATGGTCCGATGAGCCTACTCTTAAGCCTAATGAGTGATTGGTGTACTTTTTGTCGGGAGGAAACCCATCTGTTAAGGACTACTCATTTAAACTTCACTGGAAACGTCCTATGTAAACATCATCTGGCCTATAATGCAGTCAGTAAGTAAGTCCTCCCTCCTACCTCCATTAAACAAAATCTCTAAGGTACCGACCATCGGTTCATACCCGTGGAAGGGAGTGTTCTACCTACGTCTATGGAGGTTGCAGAGCCTCATAAAACTGTAATAGCAGCAGAGACTCACCAGACAAACAGTACAGGAAGAGTCCTGAACAACTTCATAAATCTTCAGATATAAAACAAAAGGCTTACGTCTCACAGCTTTTTATTGTAAATGCAGTAATGATGGACTAATTCTGAGTTGATGAGTTGGTTAGGATGGTGATTATTGGCTTTTGTTCTTTTTTTCATAGAAGACATACATCAAAGATTGATTCAGGTTCATAGTTAATGCTCATGTGACATGTACATACGACGTCTGTGTCACATGCCATTAAATATTTATATAATTGTAATGAAAAATTTAAAAATTTTTTGACGTCATCAATCCCGCTTTTGGGATGATTCGCCCGTATTAGACTTCCATTCGGAATCACAGTCGCGTATTGAATGCGTATGTGGCCTATATAATGACTTGTGGTGGCCAGTCGATGTACAAGTCAATGCTTTCCTCTTCCCAGACGAGACTTGTACCAATTGACCCGACCCCTGAGGGATGGAAGACTTGGTTGGCCTGGGCGGATGTACAAGCCAGGATTTTATTGGGCTAGGTATGATGCAACAACAGTGTTTCTGAACATGTTTTATTGTCCCCTAGATATTCAGCTATTTTCTTCAGAAGAATATTTTTATAATATACTGGTAAACTCTCTCGCCTTAGGTCCCAGAGAGGAATGATCAGATTTGTCATGTCATGCGGAAAAAAGTGAAATGCTCCACAGAGGAGGGACAAGTCACCAGAGAATTGGGAGAAATTGCCTTGTCGTGTTATGCGTTCTGAGTTGCCTAAACTTAGTTTCTAATTTTCTTTATACAGCCCAAATCAAATACAATAAGGAATTAGAATCAAAATATCAATTGTATTAGTCAGAAAAGCTTTCAGCAATTATATAACAATAAAATATATCGAAGCCAAAGGTCGAAGTGGTGCAGTGGCACGTGACGCACTATCACACGTGCATAGTCACGGGTTCAAATACTGGGTTGGTATCCGCTGAGGCCCACCAAATCACTCTTTTCCCGGGGTTGGAAAATTGGTACCGGACACGTCGGGGAGGATAAGAGCCCTGACTTGTATTATACATCGGCTGGCCACCGCATTGTATAGGCCACATACGCATTCAATACGCCACTACGATTCTGAATGGAAGGCGGATGCATCCTTCAAACAGGATTGATCAACACTCTTTTAAGTAGAACCAGTATATCAACGTCAATAGCTATAAAATAGCGAAGTTAGGTTGATCGCAAAAAGTATCACTTATTTATGGGATAAGGACGTGGTCATCTGAGAAATAATTGTAACCGAATTTATTATTTATTCGATGCTTAGGTGTAGGAGGTCAAGAAATGAGTTATGAGTAGGTAGGAGAATTGAGGGTCAAGAGCTTGTAAAAAAAGAATGAGTGGGTGGTTATTTTTATAGAGCCTTCCTGGAAAGTTAGATAAACTCGAGGGAAGTGAAGAGCCAGTGCGTCACCTTGGCTTATGCCGCTTCTTTCGTGATATGCTACTTCACTCGCGCCTGTTTTGTATCAAATTCCCTCTGATTCCGGATGCAATATGAGCCGAGCCGGCTACGAACGCTGCAGTTACGTAGAGATCGTCTGGCTTTTTTCTGGTAAAGGGTGTGAAGCAGCACCAATGTCATGTTTTTGGGAAGCTTCATTGAACAAGTAGGGCTCCTACATGCTCCTCGGAAGGTGAAGAGTAGGCAATTGGACCGTGCTAGCCAGAGCGACACAGGGTTTTTTGAACCCTTAGTGCGGAACTTCCGTTGTAAGTCGAGTCATGGGTGTTAGGGTCATTAGGGTTTCGTCGTTCCTGGATCCATCCCACTCTGAAAATTTCTTCGGATGAAGATGAGCTGGGTAACGGCCTTGAATGTGACGTTCAATACATTTCCTTAATACTTGAAGTAAAGCTCACGATCTTCGATCGGAGACGGAAGTTGAACGCCTCGTACCGGAAACAAATTAGCTGATTGAAATGCCTTACTAGTGTGCCTATTCATTTTCCGTTTTGACGGCTACACGACATTGAATGCTCTGGGGCGAAAGCAAAGGCAAAAAGAACCAAGGACCTATTGAGTTCTAGCAAACAAGTCAGGTAAGGAAATCGGCCATTTCGCCAGCACTAAATTCACATCAAAATATCTTGGGGCAATTAGGTTTGACAGTGGACTCAAAAACGGATGGCTTAAGCCGGGTGAGGAGTTGATAGGCATAATAGCATAGCTGTTCTTCCCTAGGAAAAATTTTCAGAACATCAAAAACCGACGAAAACTCCAAATATTTGTATTTTCCCTTTTCCAAGGGACAGTGCAGTGAAAAGACGCACTGACACAGACACGTTGTCCGAGGATCGATTCCCGGGTCCGACAGTCGTGGTAAAATTCCCGAAGATGGTTTGAAGTGAGATGAGGAGAGTACAATTCAAGAAAATGAGAGTTCAAGTATCAGGTTCCTAGACCCCTTCCAAAAAGATGAGTCTGGAAATTGAGGATTGTCTTTTTCAAGAAAATGAGAGTTCAAGTATCAGGTTCCTAGACCCCCTCCGAGAAGATGACTCTGGAAATTGAGGGATATTTTTTTGAGCTAATTGAGCATGTCTACGAACTTTCAGCATTTGGCGAATGCAAATGTGATGGGATGGGATTATGCAAAATGACAACTCCTATGAAAATCGTTTTCCCGAAAAATTGGCAAAAAAATGACTTGCGGAGCCATTAAAATTCTGTCAGCCCTCGTTCGCATCAGAAGACGTGCATTCATAAGTTTCTTCAAGAAAGAATGAAAACGAGGGCTAGATGTTGAGCAGGCAGCATTCTCAAGCATGAATCTGGCTTTGAGAGAAATTAACTGCCTGCCCTGTCGGTTTTTTGAGTTAATACTATTCATTTAATTGTCGCCTGACAATAGTCAATACAGAGCTCACAGTGATGGAATCAAAAGCGCGTCCGAGTGGGAGCAGCTTTTCCGGATTGCATGATCATTCCTCCCTGGGAGAGGCCTGGAAAGATGAATTGTGGGAGAAGAAAATTGGTGGTTCCATAAGGCTTGCTTGTTGTGTAAGCATTCCGATGTCTTCACATCTTCGACAGTAGGTTGAAATGGGTGGTCTTGTAGAGGGATCGTTGAATGGTTTAAATCCTCCACATTCCTTTTCTCATAACCCACTACCTGTGTGATAAGGACCTGACCCTTCAATTGGGAAAATTAAAATTTTAGATTCCTTCTTGGTTGTTCCCAAGCGACTTAGGGACAGAATTGATCCACTTACCACTTAGTTCAGACTCGATTCGTTTGCCGGAAGTTAAAACCACTTTAGGCAGTGAATTGGAACTTCCGGAAACGACACGTCGTAACATTTGTATAGCATAAGAAGCTATGACGATCTAATATGACAATTGAATTATATGGTCACGTAAGTTGAATAAGTTCACAATAAATTAATAATGTAATAGTTCTCTATCTATATGATATGGTGATCAATTTCCCCGTTAACTGAATATTCTTTTCGTTTAGTAGACTGTTGAAGAAATTGCCCTAACAGGCGGCTCTCATAAGGACATTCTCCTCTTTTTCAGAAAGAATGGAGAAGCGTAAATTTATAGAAAAGTGAGGCTTCGAATGATACAGACAGACAAACAGACAGACAGACAGACAGACAGACAGACAGAATGAATGAATGAATGAATGAATGAATNAATGAATGAATGAATGAATGAATGAATGAATGAATGAATGAATGAATGAATGAATGAATGAATGAATGAATGAGAGAAAGAAAGAGAGGGAGAAAGGAAAGAGGAAAGATGTAAAGTTTATTTAGATATTTTGCGAATGATTTTCAGTGAATATTTAAGTAAATGGAGTTAATTAGCTGTCATCATCAATTCATAACAGAACATCGAGTACGGAGCAAGTGAGGCATGCAAATGAATTGGTCTATGGCAGCAATAGATGTTTCTAATTCCGTACATACCCAGTTACCAAAGGATAAAGTAATCGGCGTTAATCAATCGAGTTTGCGCGAAGTGTCTCGCGCTCCACTCCCACTCAGTATCGTAGTGGCGTATCGAATGAGTATGTGGCCTTTAGAATGACTTGGATGGGCTTTCTGAAGTATGAGTCAATCCTTCTATCCTCTCAGACGAGCCATGGAAAGCTTAGTTGGTTTGGATGAGTTCTTGTCTCGGATTCGATAACGGACCATGCGTGTGTTGATAGTGCGCCGATTGCCACTACATTACCTATGCCCATACTCAGCTATTAAGAATGACCGGAGAGAATTAAGTAAGGAAGAAAGTGAGTGTTAGAAAAGAAACAGTGGAGACAGCTATCGAAGCGCGTTGTGGCTTTCCCAGCAGCAAAGATGCGAAACGCATAAAGACCTTACTTTTTGAACTTTTACGCAGAAATTGAGGGACCATTGGAAAAGTATAAACTTTGCAAGAGCGATGGTGCATGACACTGTCTCTGTCAAGTAGTGAATACGCAGAGCCCGCCTCCTCAATATGCGCCCTCATCGGAAAAGACCACATCAACCTTCACAGAAAGACAGACAGGGCTATAGAACATGGCCTCGTTCACCGTAGCTGATGCCCATGAATTTGAACGGCCGCGTTATTCCTGGATGTGGGGAGTACGTTCCGTGAGAAGCAAGCAAGATAGGTGTACGCAATATCTTAGATCAGCGACTCTTTTGATATATTCTCATGTGATTGGTGTAATACGGAATCAGTACATGCTCATCTCCTTTTCCCTTCCGAAGGTGAAGGCAATATGTATGTGGGAAACTACACATCTGCACGTCATCCCAAAGAAATGCTCCATGAACTTCGATCCTCCTTAATCTTCTCTCTCTCTTGAGCTTTTATTTGAAACATTTGAGCTATCTGTACAATCACGTAATTCGCGAATTTTCACCATCCCAAAATAAATCTCATACTTAGACTCATACACATGGAAAGTGGGAAGTTCACCGGCCGAAAGACGAAGTCCACGAGAACATTGGTTCCTGAGGTTTCCTTCTGGGATTAGTCTCTGGCCACCAGCATGCCTCATGGGACGTTGTTGGGTGGAAGCCGGTCTAGATAAGCTAGATAAGGTGCATGGAGGCTCAGAGATCGGCAGCTTTGGTGATAGCGATAGGACAGAGGTTCATACGATTTGGTAGAAATCCCTCATGGGACAGCTCCGCATTCCTGGGTTCAACTTGCAGATTCAAGTGAAGGGGCCACTTAAGTCGAAACCAGAGGTAGTGGTTTCCGTTGAGGTGAGAACACGATCCATGGTAAAGTGGTCGACCCGACGGAGCGGTCCGTCATTCTGTTTAACCCATTGACGACCATGCAGTCCACATGTGGACTGCAGTTGTATTTTTTGTTTTATTCATCTATATTTCCATTTTTTTAGAATTTTTCTTTTCAAAACATTACATCAGGTCTAGATGAAACCACATAAAGCGTGACCTTGGAAAATCTTCTAATCTTGCGATTGTAAAAGTGTTTTTTCGAAGGAGCACATTACCTTGGTGAATTTTTCGTTCGTTGAACAACTTCAAAAGATGAGTATTTTTGAAAAGACGATCGTTATTAGCATTTTGTCTGTCATCGACCAAATGCAGAGCTCGTAAAAGTTGCCCCAAAACGATTTCTGGTAATGATTAAAGTCATAATTGAATGACCACTAGACTGAGTGCCGGTTCTATACAAAAGATCAATAATCACTCAGTGTGGGCATTCTTTTCAAACCCATTCGAAGGAACATTCCGAAAACTTATAAATATCTCTTATAAACTTAAAAAAATGGTCATGCTGGACCATGAGAGTGAACGAAAAGCGCGCCGGTCCCTCGCGGCGGTTTTCCCGCAAAACGCCATGGTCGTCAATGGGTTAAAAACCACATGGGCACTTATCTATCATTTGCTACCTCCTGAAAGGCACGGGTGGAGAAAGCAGCTGGAAGGCATTGAAAATGAGCATGTGATATCATATCACCTGGGAATGATGCATCAATACTGTTTGTCAAACAGGGACGTTAGTGAACCCCAGACGTCAGCAGCCCACTGGGGACGAAAAATGTCATCGTCTACAGACATGTAATACAACAATGCATCACTCAAAACTTGGTAAAAAAACAAACAGCGAAAAATTGAGTTTCGAAGTCTCCCTTATTTTCGATGTTTGAAGGGAAATAGGCCAGAGAGAAGATAAAAGCCCTACCAGCTGGCTGGCTAGAGCATCTACTGGATTGGGAAGCGAAAAAAGGCCTCTACACGGAAGATCCTTTCGCTTGAATGTACCGGGATTTCTACTGACCTTCAGATTTGCGTGCAAAGAGGAATAATTAATTTATTCCTTGCGGAATCGAAAGATAAATTTTCGATATCTGAGAACACTGGAATGGAAGCCAGTTGATATTTAACATTCGCGAACTGATCTATTGCTAGAAAGGAGTGCTCTCATTAATCTTGCGAGGTATTAGATTGAGATCTCACCCACGCCTCCGAGAATACTCTCGCAATTAGCCTCATCCTTCCTCCCGAGAAAACGTGGAAGGAGAACACGTCGGTGACTGACGATTTGAGAAATTTCATATGTGGTTCAGAACTTGATAAGGCAGCGAGGTGGACAGTTAGTATAAACAGGTAGGATGTGATGAGCATAGAAGGCAACTAGTGAGGAGAGGTCCACGAGTTGACGAGTTCCCTGCTGAGGCCATACTCTCACAGACTCATAAAAAGCTAGAGAGGTTCACTGTGGCTCCTCCTCTTTATCTTACTACGACTTTACTAATTTGATGGGAAGTATTATAAAAATCAATAGCCATAAATTCTTTACGATGTCCTCCAGAAGTAACACATCACCTGCAATCTTGCACTTATGGCAATTCAACTGCCTCAGTGGTTTGTGTGTGCCCTAAAACGGACCTAATGTCACATACATGATGTCTACGAAACGGCCAAATCTTCCAGCTGACACACACGTAGAATTTCATTCCAAACACAGTCGGCTAGTCGGTATATAAGGAGAAGCAAGGGGGCCCTTGCTGTTGGGGATCTCGGCCTTTGCATTGTGCCATGATGAAGCACGGGAATCTTCCTACTTCTGGAAATGCTAGTGTTCCATTCGAAGGCCCATTCGGGAGCTCGAATTTTCCAGAACATGCTGCCACCATCAGTGATCGAATTCACATCCGAAATAAGCTCGTAATTCAATTCTAACGTTGTCCACTTTGTGGCATTCATCATCAAAAACGGAAATTGATCTGTCTGTGTGGTGCAGCATGTGCAAGCTGCTGTGCTTTGGTTCTTTGGCCGAGCGCGACTCTTCCGATAGCTAGAGAAGGTCATTTGAGCAAACTAGCAATTTGCTGCCCTCTTATTAGACATAATGGTGATGTGGGTAGAAAATTGTCAGATGAAATTGCAGATTTCCGTGAAGATTTCTATAGAAGGCTAAAGGGTAGCGGTACATGCGTTCCTATTGCCATAGAGATGGATGAATTTATGAGAAACTTAAAGGGACCCCAGTAATTGAACTGGTCGATTGCCGATAACGCTCTACTTGACTCTCTCGCGTTCCTCGAAGCCTGGAAAGGCGGAGGTAACTTGAAAGGCTATTCGAAAAATACCATTTTTACCTACATAAACAATTTACAGCGTCATAAATTGGGATGACGCTTATTGAGAACCACGCAAACGAAGCAATACGGGGATGACGTTAAAGAAAAGTCCAGAAGGGTTTTTCCAAAAGTCTCGCGAAGAGCATTCATCTTTGTATTCTTTAAATGGAAAAATGTCATCTACTGCGAAGACAAGCAGCCAAGAACTGTCTACATGCCTCTGAGATGATGGTATTCTGACAAAATAAGTAGATAAGGATTGTATTCTCTATTAATATTAATAATATTACAAGGATATTCTACGTCTCTGAAAAAAATATAGTCAGGCCGTGGCAATCGAAGTCCATCAAGGTTGAGCACATACTTTGCAGTGCCATTTATACTGACCCCACGGGATAGGTTCGTTGAGAAGGAAGGGGACTGAGTATTACCATAGTTCTGGAAGGGTATAAACTAGGTTTGTTGAAGAGCCGTTTGCTGTATACCAAATTCTACTGGAAGTATAAAGTTAGAGTTGGATTCCTGACCGAACCCGTCTAGGCCAACAAAGCCTTTTGTCTTTCCGCAATTCCGGGAGACCAAAGTAGTAGTTGATCGGTTGGGCCGAAGTTAATCGTCCAAACGAACAACGCATTCAAACGCCACTACGATTCTGAATAGGAATCAGATGCATGGGCGCAAACCGAAGTAGAAGTGATCGGAGTCAAAGAGCCTACCTTCACTGTCTCACTAGTTCCACTGTCATAAAACGGTTATACTACATGTTTGGAGCTCATATACTGTGAGCTGATCACATAAAGTCGTATACAAGTTCCCCAAGGGTATTAAGATTAATCATCAGCAGAAATAAGAATTAATTAGTGGGTTCCTGGTGACCCAGCGAATGAGAGGACAACAATACATCAGCGATACCCTTCTAATTGTAAGGCATGAGTGAAAGGGTAGTTGAATGAATTCTGGTAAAAAATGCTGTTGTCAAAAGCGAAAATGAAGAAAAAACCTCAGGGCCGGAGTGCTGTGTTGCAGGAGTGTGCACGAAAACGGTTATGACCCTTTGTTATATTCGAACCTTCAATTTTTATACTCCCTAATCGTAAGGGGTTGCACTGAAATCATTTCAAATCTATTTTTTCTGGATTATCGACCCGATAAAATCCATCTTAGCCAGCTCAAAGCTTCGTCTAGCAACCATATTTGTGATTACTCCAATGAGATTTTTAGTTTAAGGACTTCGTTCACGATAGAAACGGCTTTAGAGATTTACCCTTAAGGTGAACCTGTGACTTTCAAGGATAGTACAAGGGATGTTGATTTTGTGATTTAACTACTTTTTTGAACTCATATTCTCGTGAATATGCCGACCTCCGTGTTTTCTTCACCACTTTTGCACTGTTGTGATTAATTACTTCCATCGTCTTAGGGCAGACACCTCGAATTATCGTGAATAATTGGTTTATGTGATTGTTTGAAGTTAAACAATTGAAACGCTTCCTAAAGATACTCAAAATTAAGTACAATTATTCCTAAAAAGTTCTGGTTAAGCCGGGCACCTTAATCTGATGTTCACACAGAACTAGTGCCTTCGAAAAGAAGCAACCCTGAATTTTCTATTGAATTCTCACATTTCCGACAGTGTTAGCATCACATTTTATGCAAAAGTCTGAAGGAGAAAACGAAAATCTCGACCGGCCCTGAGTTTTTTCCTTCATTTTCTTGCTTTTGACAATAGCATTTTTTATCTGAACTCATTCAACTACCCTTTCATTTATGCCTTAGGAGGGTATCACTGGTATATTGCTGCCCTCTCATTTGCTGGATCACCAGGAATCCACTAATTAATTCTTATTTTCTGCTGATGATTAATCTTAATACCCTTGGGGAACTTGTACACGACTTTCTGTGATGCGCTCACAGTATGTATATGAGCTCCTCAAATGTCGTATAACCAAAGCTATTCTTAACAGGAAATGTGAAAGAAGGCTATCATTGACAGCATAAGACTCTCTCTACAACATTTTTCGCTTTATGTTAGAGCTTCCAATTAAATGTTTTCTTTATTGTTTTCTTGAACTCTTCACAAGGTTGGTAAATAAGCTTTATTAGGCTGACGTTTCGGCGATATCGCCTTCTTCAGAGCCTCAAAGGATCATAACAATCTGTGATTATCCGACCAAACGTTTCCACCAACTCACGGAAGTTCGAGAGTTTGTTTACCAACCTCGTGAAGAGTTCAAGAAAACAACAAACTGAACAATATAGTTATGCCGGGGCTCATAGAAAGCCGTACTTGGAAGTTAAATGTTCTCTGTTACATCTCCTATCTGCGAAAGGTGAACTTTTTCGTACTCCTCACGTCCCACTCCTAACAGAAGAGGAGACCATTAGGGTGGAAAGGGCCATTTTCTGGATGCTCGAGTAAACGTGCTATAGCCTTGATTTGTGGTCTCTAATTTTCTAGACTAGCCAGTATAGGGATGAAGAATGGAAAGTGCCACCGTGCATGCTCGAAAGTCAAACGAAATAAAGTGAAGCTCTAGTTCTCGGGTTTTTATCGCAAATCTCTCTGTATCAGATCTTTGGGGCAAAGTTATAATGGTCCATCTTTGAAGTCAATAAGATGGAAAGTATTTATAATACAAGGCAATATGAAAAAGTCGAAGAAAATTCAAAATTCGAAAGCATAATCCAGCAGAATTATGCAACAGAATGGCAACTTATTGACGAACACCATCACTAACCAAAGCATATCCGATGAGTTCATGCACTTGTCCAACGAGGCAGTGGGCAGCCTTGGAAAATATTGAAAAAGGCGTCCTTCTCATCCGGGCAGTATTGACTACATTTGTTCCAGGACAGAAAAATTCTTGAGCCGACATTGGTTTCGGCTTTACAAATTGGGGGATAATAGTCAGAAATAAAGGAAAGAGAATAAAGTCATGGGGTGCTGACGAATCCCATCTGAGGGATGCACCCCGCATTCGACTTCCACTCAGAATCATAGGGGCGTATTGAATGCGTATGTGGTTTGTACAATGGCTCTCGGTGGCCAGCCTATGTACAAGTCAGGGCTTTTATCCTCCCAGACGAGTCTGGTAC
>UZAF01016699.1:33228-47027 GCA_900617895.1 Haemonchus placei
TGAAAAGGGAATTAGGAGGGAGTATGGCATTTTGTCAAAACTCAAAAACTAGGATACTGTAAGTGGGTTGAGGACAAATTGATTTCTCATTTATTCAAATATGATTTGCACTGCAGTAACCAATACTGCGCTCTTTACGAGAACGCTCGGCGAACTCGTACTGGAATTTTTATAAAAAATTCAAAAAATTTAGTTATTCCTATGATGTCAGATGACAGTCGGACTTCACTGATGAACGCGCAGCTCAATAGTGCAGTCAAATTGTTTATCATTGAAAGCCAATCGACGAAAGAACCGAATGAATGGCTTGGGTACGAAAAATATGTACTATCAGAAAAGCTGTTGACTGGAATGGCCCCAAGTCAGGGGCGGAACGTCTAACTCGGTGGTTTCTAGTCGAATTAATAATTTTGATGTAGATCTTATCCTTCACACTACGATAGACTTGTAATTTTTGAGCTCAAATTTCGTGGGGTCGTGGATGTTTTTTCTAGACTGAGCGAAACTGAGTGCTTGTTAAGTGGCCTTACCATGTGTATGGCCCAAAAATTGAATCCTGAATACTCAGTAGTTGTTCAAACCAGAAGAGCCCTCCACCTTCCGTGGTCAGTGTAAGTTACATCTGATTTGTCTGGATGGAATAATACGCTAAATTATACATCAGCTGGCGAACGTAACTCATCGTACAGGCCATGAACGCCTTCAAAAAGCCACTACGAACATGAATGGAAGTCAAATGTGTGGCGCATTCTGGAACAGGAAAGACTAACTCTGGAAGCTCAATATTCATCCTTTATTTAGCGGACTGTATTCGAACTACAGTCCCAGAAGAACTTGTTCAGCGTGTTTGGGTGAAAAGAACAGGCGAACATAGAGCCTAGACCTGAAGCAAGATCAGATGTGTCGGTTGTAAAGTTGCTCAAGCAAGTGACGCGAAAGGTCCGAATTACGGGTTCACGCCCTACCCGGACTGATGGCTTCACTCGCTTCCTTCCATTCCCTTTCCTGTTGGTTAGATCTTTTCTGCAAGAATTCATTCAGGATAGTAATCTCGCGTGAAGTGGCTATAATGCTAGCATGGAATTCAATTTAGAAGTTGCCATGGCTGTGGACGACGGGAAAAATACGAAAAATACGCTCTTGGGCTCCAACACAATGTGCACTCTCTTCACCACACAGTTCGTGAGACTCCATATTCACTGCCATCTCTCGATTTTCTCACCCTGAGGGCAGGACAGAGTGCAACATGAAAATTTGTCTCAATTTGATTGCACTGAACATGCAAAGAAGCAATTTGGTAAAACATGAGAAAAACTTCAGGGACCGCTTAGTGTTGTGTGAGAATTCGCGAATTTGATTAGAGTGCACCCAGCACTTGACTTCCCCTTTTAACAGGGAAGGCATATGGAAATGCATTGAACCTACCTTTGGTTTACATGATTTGTTTGCTTACCATTGATGATGAGATAACGTTCAAGGCGGTCTTTACACCCACTCTGATAAATGATAGTCCATGGGCAGAACCTCAGGATGCTTTTGAGTTAGGACAGTACGTTTTTAGGCCCCTAGGGTGCTCGGCCCCTTGAAACGAGAGCACCTCAAAAAAATGTGATCCGCTCAAATGTATGAATTCAGCGACAGACAGCACTCTGAACAACGGGAATTAAAGGCACAGTTCACAATAATTTTGAGGTACCCTTTTGAAGTCGAAAAGCTAAAGTACTTGTTGGGTAAGGTGGTAAAAGTAGCGAAAAAATTCGCCGATTGAGCGTCAAATGAGCCTCCTCTAAAATAGTGAAAAGAGAGGTTGCGCGAGGTACAATAAGTGAAATGACATAGAAAGGGTATTTGGACGAGATTTCAGTGTCGCAATTGCGCAAAGAGCTAACTATATCACGCCGAAACTGTTCAGTATTGCCTCTCACTGTCGCTAAAGGTCATGAGAGATTGTTTGAACTTCCTATGTGGGTACTCTTTGAAAGGCACAGCCTCTGCAGTGCCGGTGCCACTCGTCCAAGATTCGCTCCGAGGTTCGCGGTTCGCTACGATCTTTGAGCATTTAAATGTCTCATCTAAGCCGTTTTCCGACTTAAGAGGCCAGGTATGGTATGCGAGGATGACTCGGATTCGTCCTATGAGGAAATGTCAGGACTATTTTATCGTGAACTGTGCCTTTAAAGCAGAATCGAAGAAAACTATCGAACTGAACTACCATAGTATAAAGAAAATGTAATAGAATAATGTAGAAGATAGTAATTTCGACGACTGCTGTAGCGCCGTTTTCCCATGAAGGCTACTCGTTTGACTAGTCAATGAAGAAGATCGAAAAGCTTACTGAGCACAGGAGATGCAATGCAAATCTCTATGTCAGTCGGACGCCAATGAAAAAAGAACGCTTTCCATGGCTACACCAGGTTGTTATGTAATAAATAACATGAACTTCCTAATGCCATGAGAGGTTCTTCATACACACGAATTAACAAAACCTTCAACATCAGAGAACGGAGATTATTTACCATCTGACCCCTTACCTACAGTTTAGTATTCGCTATAAGGTCAGCTAAGCATCATCTAAACGAGTCGGGTGAATTGATATTACATTCGTTCAATTGTACGAAAACAACGATTGTTTACCTTTTTGGGCCGCTTTAATTACCAAGTACATACTTTTATATCCCAACTCAAACCGGGAATGACCAGGTAGCTTTGTTTATTGTTCATTCAATGTAGGGTTAACCTTGTTAGAGAGTCAAAGCCAGAAAAAGTAGCCAGACCGAACTGAAGGAGTGGAGAGTTTACGTAAAGTTGAAGTAACGACCACTGTATAGTCATCGACTAAATATTTACGCTCTGCATTCTTGAAGTTTATAGGATTAATGATGCATAAACAAACGGAAATGGGCTATTAGAAATGATCGAACATCACGTATTGCCTTTTTCATCGACCGAAGAAAATGCCTGGACATCATAGTGCATCGAAAAAACCGACCTTTACATGAGCTTCAACAAAGAGTGAGCTCCCTCTTGGCTTGACCATTGTATTGGAATTGATCGTATTGTTATGAACGATTTTATAATCGGAAATTCAGAAATGAGAAGGAGCACCCTTCAGGAAACTCCCTCCGTTCTTGCTAGAGGAAGTGGAAAAAGGAAGTGGACTACAGTATTCNGTTGGTCCTAAGGGAGTTCAAAGAGTACTGTAAGACCTAAGGGAGTTACGACGACATTCATGGACATGCATCAGTTACTGGAATGTAATAACTTTGGTGATCAAACAAAAAGAGAACTGCGATCCCAATACGCTACGGAATTGTTCCTTTGCAATATACATGTTCAAGCGGATTCAATTAAAGCAGAAGAGGAGCGGGCGTAGCTTGAAGAAAAAGGCGTTGAAGAGGACCTCTGCCGTCAGCAATCTCAAGGAGTCAGCATTCGCTTCGAAAAAAAAAATGTACCAGCTGCAGAATGGATGGGCGGGGGACGTGCCCGGAGCAATTCGTAATGCTTGCTGAACATTTCTTTTGGAACTTTTCATGTCGTCTCGAATAACATTGCAACCCTTATTAAGGAATATGTACAGTAGGTAAAAAGGGTAATCAACTATAAAGTTCACCCCTGGGTAGCCTTTTGTAGGAGTTCACTTGGTTTCTTCGCCATTTTTCATCTTTAAAAACCCCTCGTCGTAGTAGTGGCAGTTTGAAGACAGAATTCGAAGTATATCCGAAATACAAGCTGCCACCCATGCGAACCAGGACAACTTACTCTTGCTCGTCCAGGATACATGCTTTACAATCACTCAGCGTTTCCTAAAATTCCTTGTCGGAGCAATCGGTTTAGGATCTCCCTAGTCACCAACATGTACGATGGGTACTTTTCAGCTTGGTTTCATTAAGAATCAGCTATGAACCAGTACCTCTTACTTCTAAGTGCATGTTATAACAGAAGGCCTAATGGAGGGACCACTGAAGATCATCCTGTTCGCTGGAGGCATCGCTCTGATAGAGGAGAGTACGGAGAATACACAGGACGAATTGCGAAGTGGCGGAACGTGCTGGCGCATAGTGGACGTCTGCTAAACTTGAGGAAGGCCTGAACGTGAGGAACCTCAGGTCGGAGCAGTGCGTAGAGTCAAGGAAGTCGAAGAGAAGAGAACACAAGAAGCCTCTAGAAAATATTGAAGGACATGATCGACAAGGTCGTCCCCAAAGCTCAAGTAACGACGTTATAGATGTTGTAGATAAAATGAAGTGTAGACGGCAGAGAACAAGGACGGCGGTCCCTGTGGCTATGCGGGATTAACGCAAGGGAGAGAAAGAAGAAGAAATGGTTAATGGAAGGAATTAAAGCCTTTGACAAAATCGACAAAATTTTATGAAAACCTTTTTGACGACAAATAAACGACAATTTCATAGGCGATAATCAATCACCTTTTTGTGTTGCTACCCCGCACTCGACATCCACCCAAAATCATAGGATCGTTTTGAATGTGTATATAGTTTATACAATAAGTCCCGGTGATCAACCGAGGTACAAGCCAGTGCTTTTATCCTCAGAGTTGAATGACCCCGAAGGCCTGAGCGGGTGGAATGCTTACAGTAGTGCAAATCATTTTCCGTTGCACCACCTCTACGCAAGGTTTTCATTGGTGATATGAACTTGAGTTACTGTGTACAACAACAACGTCTTATCTGCTTGTTCCACTGGATTTACCCCTCATTGGACTTCGAAAAAGTGGTAACCGCGTCCTAACGCAGTCGACACCATATTTCACAAATAGACGAGACCTTCGGCAACAAATAATCCAGTACCCTGAATTACTGGTGGACGAAGTACAGTGTTTTTAGGCCCACGGAACATGCTCTCAAAAATAATGGCGGTTCAGGCGGGGGACGGAACTTACGTGCGTCCGAGGAGGCGCGCGGCAAAGTGCGCGNTTTAGAATCGTTCAAACCGTCACGAACTTCGTCGCGCAATTTGCCGCGCGCATCCTCGGGCGCACGTGTGTACCCATACCCGGTTCAGGCTAGTCTTTTTCATCTCTGTTCTCTTACAGTAATACCTAACCAACCGTTCCGTTTAGGTGATTCCCTACTGTTGGTTTCTACTGGTTGCCGTACACCCATCCGCCACAAATGTGAATAGATCGTTCATGGGCGAGGTTGAAAGAGGCTAGTTGGCCCCTAAAAACTGCTTGGAAGGCAGCATTTGACGATTTCGCAACAAAAGGAGCAATATAAACACCAAATATTTCTCTCTCAGCCGATGCGGGACCTTTTTCATTGCCTTCTCCGCCTACGAATGGGCATGAGGATGACAAGCTCACCACAAAACCAAAACGACTGCGCTTAATCAAGAATGGAGAGAAGCCTAAAGGAAATATATCGTCAAAATCGACATGAACTGGAGAATATGCACGGACGTCATCAGTCTCGAATGGGTGTCTACAGGCGAGTACCCAATACAATTCCATTTCGTAGCCCTTGTACTTCGTCGTCCCGCATTAAAGCTAACCATAGAAGGGGTGAGAATTTAGATTTTCTGAGGGCTCCTTTAGTTCCCTCACTTCCCATCTCTTTGTAGATACAACGGCTCAAACTTTTCTCAATAAGCTGATGACCGATCTATTGGGAGCAGCTCCAGGGTTGAATTTACGAGAAAAGCAGAGTGACTCGCTGTGCCCTCTTTAATCCTTTCGAAGTACCCATTGCCCTTATAATACAGATCCATAAGAAGCACTAAAATATTCATGGTCCGGTGCTTCTGAGACGAATTTTTCAAGGGTTTTCCTACAATCAACAGATTACTTGGTACCACAATCTTCCGTCGTAATTCTTTTTGGATAAAAGGGATGTGGGTCAGAAGATTCATTGAGCTCTGATCAATTTTACCTCCATTTTGTTTCGTTAGTGGTCTAGTGGCAAGTAGCACACTATCGTATCTCCTCAATTCTACTTAACCATATTCGTGTGGGAGGATAAACACATGTATTAAGAACCGGCTGTCCACTACAAGTCATTGTATGGGCCACGCATGCACTGAAACTCCACTACGATTATGAATGCAAGTCGAATGTGGAGTGGTATTTTAGAAATGGCTTTGCTTAGCGACAAAAGGCTCTTTCCAGGATTCTCATCTGGCCCATTTAAAGGCGTTTGCTTGAGTTTTCGTACCATCCTCACCCCACTTCAATCTAACTATTGAGCGAAAGATATAGGAGACAGTACAAATACAAGCACAATACAAAATTCAAAGAGATTGAATAAAAGTTCAAAAGCCGTTTCGACCTTTGAGAATTGTATGAGTTAGGAACGTTCACTCTACTACAAAGACCAATGGGAAGGTTCGAAGATTTCATTCTGTGAGCTCCAAGAGGCGGTTCAACAGGAAAACGAGCTTAAACCAAAGGGTATCACTTATAGTAGCGCTTCGGGAAGGAAATATGCTGAAGAAGTGGCTGGGAGGAGTTGAAAAGCCCGGGACGAAAAGCTGCGTAAAAAGGAGGATTATTGAAAAAAGCGGGTAGAAGGGGTTGAAGTGGAAGGTGGATGGTGCATGACTACGGCGAGTCTCCCAACTACGCTGGTACCATTCCTGGGAGTACTTTAAGTGTTATACTACTGCCCAAGGCCATTACCCATCCACTGAACCCACGCTGGGGACCGAGCACTCTTGTTAGACCGTAGAATAAGAAGAAACGTAAGGAGTCCCATAGCTTTCTTTGCAGCAGATCGCACATGCGGAGGGTCGCTTAATAGTGTGAGGCACTAATAGTACTTCTACAGTACCTCCAGGAGCGTATGATTTCTTCGAGATGCGCCGTGTATTCGAACTCAATTAAAATTGGAAAGGTAAGTGATGCATCTTAGTTTAGCAAATCCAGGTTTATTTCAAGTGTTCGCTGAACAGAATGGATAATGCCAGCTAACTAACATGCTTACAACATATCCATACGCCTTTTCATGAAAAATTATGAGCATTTCTAGGCGTTTAGCCGCAGGTTTCATCTAGTAAGCACCTCCTCTCACAGGGTAAACCTATATCGTAATAGAAGATCGAAAGTAGTGGATAAAGATGGCGAAGTCTAGCCTGTGCACGACTCGCCATTCAGTAGTCACGTAGCTTCAGAGATATTTTAGGAATAAAATACAAAGAGGCCTTACAGATTGCAGATAGGCATAATAAAATATTTCTGCACACTAAGAATTTTCCGTTTACACAGCAAAATATGCAATGCCCCATGCACGGGAATTATTTCGAATCGTGAAAGTTTTTAGATGAGGCTTTAACAAAGTGCAAATGGATATAGCCAGGAGGCGACGTGTGGAAGGAGGGCCAGGGAATTCAGAGCTACGGCCTGAAGCCAAATCTTCTGACGTTAAGGTTACTGAATAATTAGGTAAAACCATAGAAAAAATACTTGAAAACCGAAACAAGCTGTACTAATCATGAACGACAAGAATTTATTGAAAAAATGCCATGAAAAAAAGTCCACCGTTCACTGGGTGGTCCAACAGCTGTTTGGCATTACGTTTACGTAGCGTAAAGTCGAAGAGTGATTGAAAAGTTCAAAAAAAAAAAGACTAGCCACACGAAATGAAAAAGAAATCGCCCACGATCCCTCCACCTCGTACTCGAAGAGTGAAAGGACGAAGTGGGGGGGGGGGGGGGGGGGGGNGGCTGAAGCTTCGGTGAGCCTTCTTGCACTTTTCTCTAACGGCTTTAGTCTTTTTGCAGAACCGCAGAGAATCAGCATTTTCTTTCTGCGTTCATCGTTTTGAGTTGAGTCAACTAGCGACCATTCTGGTCTACGGTCGAAATGATCATCAACAGCTTCTGCACACAACAAGAAAGAGGGGAGGAGGCTGTTCAACCATCAGACGCTGGATGCAGTTCCTCGAGCCTAAATCTGGGCCTTGTACTGCTTCGTTTCTATCTCTACTAGGACATTGTACTTTGACGAATCGGCTCATCGTGAGATATCCTTAGCGTGAACAAACTTTGAGGTTGAATTTGATCATGCCAGCAAAGCTGGATTTGGGTTAACAGTGGTAAGCGGTAAGCGTTAGATAGTGGAAGTAAAAGTTCTGAAAGTAAAAAGAACAAAAGTGAAGGTTCGGAAGCATAAACAATGTATGTACCCAAGCTGCTGTCTAAGGAACCCTGTGAAACTGATGTATGCTATCTGACAAGGTTATGCTAAGAAAAACACGATTCCAAAAGTTGTATAGCCATATTACTACTTATTTCGAGACGACTACTTATTTCGAGACGTACTCAAATGCTATTTCTATTTAGAATGAAAGGCGAATGTCTAGACAGGCGGCAGCGCTTATCAAAAGGCTGCTTTTCAATAGTGCTCAATTTGCTTTTGACAAAAGTTCCTTTTACAGAGTACTAGTAACAATATCGCGGTGAGTAGCAAGCGTTTTCTCCTTTTCAGGTTATTTTCTAGTTCGAATATGAGCTCTCGGAAAGAATGAGAGCTGAGGTTCCAATCTTTGCTTTTTTTAATTTCTATCTAACTTTTTTACTTGAATTTGTTACACTTAATTTATTCAATAGCGATATACGGGGAGACGGGCGTTAGGAACGATTTTGGGTAATCGACTTGCCGCACGCGGCTGTCGCGGACCACTCATTCGCCGTTATTACAGCTCTAGCGTTCTTCATACGGCTTGATATGCGATCATTATTTTTATGCATAATTCTACTATTAGTACTTTTGTTCTTGTATTTCTTACCTACTGCTACATCCTGCTACATCCCTTCGCGCGCGACGCCCCTCTCACCGCGACGCGACCATTTCGTTCCTAGCGCACCACTCCCCGATATCAGTACTGCTACCATACATTCACATAATGACATCGAGATTAAACTTTCGAAAACCTGATAGTTTCCAACAAGTTGCCATAGGCACGAGTCGAAAGCGGATGAATGGGTTAAAAGAAAGTATTAGATTTTTCTAAAGGGATTACAATGTATTAAAAAGTTTTTCCCAAAGATGGCATAGGAGGAGGGCAAAGAGGGAAAGATCTTTCTTTCGCCTTCAAATTGATGCTTAAATCCTGATTAATTACTTGATATTTAATGTTTTAGGAAAGCTTGTTGCGAGCTTGTTGTTCAAATAAAATAAAATGAAATTGTATGCAAAATAAAAAACTTATCAAGAAGTAACGTCATGTTACCGTCACACGGAAAGTTCAAACTCTGTTTGCTGAATGTAATCTAATTTTTTTCATCCTGCTCTAAGATGCGTTTCCGCGAAACTTCAGTATTCAGAAAGAAAATGCTGTGACAAAATCGCCACAAGTCACAAAAATTAAACATTATCGCCAGAATGCCCTTTCACTAAAACCCTTTTGACCAGCGACAATTTCGTAGGTCTAAGCAGGAGATGGGCAGTTGAATCGGTTTTGTGCAATTGATTCGCGCCGCACGCGGTAATCGCGGACTAGTTGCATCGTTGTTGCATTTTTGGCGTTTTTTGCTGTTGCATTTCTAGCGCCCGATTAATATGCTGATATTCATTCTTCTGTTGCTTCTTTCGTTCCTGTACTTCTTACTTGTTGTGATGCTAGCGCGCGACGTCGCGATCGCCGCGAAGCGACAAATACGATTCAACTGCACCCCCCCCCCCCCCCCNCCCCCCAAGCCACTTAAGCTGTCTTTTCCTTTACCGAACGACGGATCCACTAGAATTGGGCTGCTAGTCCTTCTGAAAATACTTGAACCAACAAAGTCGGCTAGTCCTCAAAACGAATTATGAACCTATCATACAGCCAAGTCCCATTAGCATCCTACAAGCATGGCGCATCCTAGGGCAGACGAAAATGATGATACGTTGAGAGTAGTACGCAATTACTGACGAACGCTATTTTCGTTTCTGAAGCAAATTACTGTTAAATGTGTCGACGTTTGAGTGGCAGATCCATCACTGAGGAACATTTCCTCATTGCGGTGCCTATACGAACCATCTTGAAGTGGAATTCGCCAAAAGTGCAGTCCGAGGAAACCAATGCGGTTTGAGTGTAGATCAGCTTTATGAAGAGCCACATGTAGGTCTTTCCAGTATACTGATAATATACGGGAAAAATGAAGGGTAAAGCATAAATCTTCAGAGTTAATCGACACTGTTTTAGGATGCGCCCCACAATCGTCTTCGATTCAGAACCCTTATGGGGTTTGAATGGGTCTTCGCGAGGGCTTGCAGAGGCCAGTTGATTGAAAAGTGAAAGCTTTTATTATTGGACAACTCTGGAACCAGTTAACCTACACTGAAGTGTTGGAAGGCTTCTATGGCCTAGACAGATGTCGGCCATAGGTTCGAACTCGTGACCATGCGTGCGCAGTAGTACGCCACTCGCCCTATACCAACTGCGCTAAAGTTGGAGTATTATTCTTCCCAGACAACTTTCCATAGCTCTAATATCCCCCAGAGTTATGGGAAACTTATTCAGCTAAGAGACCTCATAACTTGCTTCTTACTCACCGCCCTTTTCGACTTTTTTGTTGATGTATTAGGCTACTTGTAATTCACAACGTTAATGTCCATCGAAGGGAATATTTTTAATGATGAAATGGTGTCATCCCTTTTCAGGGAGAGTTTTTGTCAGGCATTATTTTAAGAAATCGTCGTTTACCGCAAGTACAAGCGAGGGGGTGATTTTCTTATAAATGGGGCCAAAAAAGTTTGTGCTGCTAATATCGAAAAAACTGTTTTCATAGAGCTTCCAGTTCTTGAAAAATAGTCGCAAAATGTGAAGAAGCAAAAAAGAGCTATCGGAAAGTGATGTATTGGGTCAAACCGTTGTCGCCTTCGATTCAATGTAGACTGGGACCACTTTTTTGATGGTCCTGCTTGACCTCCGTATCACCTATGAGTAAGCCCAACCAACAACGTCGTCTCCGAATTTGTGAGCAGCGAAGGATGGGGCTGTCTCCGGAGAGACAGTTCTATCCCTCGCTGTCCACATAATAAGTAGGAGCCGTCGATTGCGATCGTCAGGACCGTAACAAATGTTGTCGTAATCGATTCTTATTATCATTTACCACTTTTTATCACAATCTGAAAAACTTGGTCACATCTTATCACTTACTTTGCCCTTTCATCTTCATACTCGCATATGTCAACGAAGAATCCTCAAGAGTAAGACTGAGATGTCCATAACGACTCCGATTCGACATCCCTTACCATTTGTTATTAATTGTTATTACCCTTCCTCTAGCGTTGTCTTCTAGCCTACATACCTTACTACATTTTAAGGCTCCACTGTGAAGATGAAGGCGTAGCAGTTCTTAACCAGCTCTTATCATTCGTTAGTATAATAGAGGATAAATTTCGGGGGTGTTGATCAACCTCTTTTGAGGGATGCGCCCCCCATTCAGCTCCCATTTAGAATCATGAAAGAGTATTGAATGCATATGGGACCAACTCTAGAGGGATTGAACCAGGCTTGCGTGACCTGGCTGGATATCGATGCAGAATTCGAACTCGTGACCAAATTACCGAGGGTCACTGCCTTTTCGTTCACCAGTCGACGGATTTACTATCATTAGGCTCCTACTACACTCAAAACTACATGCCAACAAAATCTTCTTGTCCTCAAGACGAAAAACGAACCTATGATACAGCTAGGTCCCATTAGCATCCTACAAGCATGGCGCATCCTGCGCGCGTGGTAGTGCGCCACTTGCTACTACACCACCTCCCCTTATCATTCGCTACCACTTTTTATCAAGAAATGCCAACCTTTCATAGAGTCTACTATATTGCTAACAACTTCAGGCATTCTTAGTGTAAAACGAAGAATTTTATTGAAACCAAAATAACTTACAATCGGCAGGCAAACAAACACACACAAGCGATACACTCAATTGACCTAAAGAGCAGGATACGGTATCCGCTCATGTCTATTTATATCATAAGCTTCTGAAGTATTACTAGTTACTACTCAATAAAAGGACATGATTATAAGAAAAAGGAGCGGAGTTCGCTAGCTAATCAAATGTAGTGCAATCATGTGGTCAAACTCAGCGCACCTAGAAAATCGACGGGTATTCAATTTATTGCGGCTTTTCAATCTATCTGAGTGCCTTAGGACGTAGAATCGTAGGAGCATCGCTCACATTACTACAGCCCATGAATCTTCCGGAATGATGCTCCAGAAAAAAAAGGGAAAATAGAAAGAAGTGATGTATCGGCCTGATGGTGTAACATGGAACAAACACCGATAGGCATCACAGCTCGGGCTGACTAAGTGATATGAAGTAGTTCAATTTAACTTTGAATCGAGTCACTCAAGCCCAAAATATCAATATATGTAGTCATTCAAAGTTAAAATATCAATTTCACCGCTGTACCAGTTACTGTACAGGTCAGAAAACTAAATTGGGCACCTTTGTGGTTCTATCTGAATACTGTACTCGTGATCCATCCCAATGAATTGGATACCAGTTAATCATCACTTAATCTCCTATTCCTTTACCCATCAGGAAGATCCCTTCCTTATATTTATTAAGTTCCTAATCTAGAATTAGCTTCTGAATTATCGCGAAGATAAACTGAATGCGTTGGCTGGACGTAATGTCAAAAGTCCTGAAGTGAAGGGCTCCGTGATTCAAGGATAGCTCTCTAGGGCTACCGGTGCTGTAGGTCCAAACATCTCTATACGGGTATGTAAGTGCCTACTATAACTGAGAAAGGTTCTTGTCTTCCGCTATATGACCGCATAAGTACGCTCCATCACCGTCTTGCGAATAGCTCATTAGGGAAAGTTTGTTTTGATAGAACCGTAAAGTACACCAGAGACATACATTGTTTTACGGATGATTCAGTGGCAAGTTTGCTTGTTAGACGCATTACGGTAACTTTACCCCACGTTCTGATACATAGACAGCTGTTAAAAATGTTTGAAGATGACTTACAAGGAATGAATAAAGCGCCAGTGAAGCGTATGGTCAATGACTCTTGCTTCATTGGCTTCATTACCCAGTTTTACTTTGAAAATTGAAAACAAACACCCGCTGTCTAGTTTGAAAACATAGGGTCTATCATGAGGGATATATTTATCTAGGGCAAAGATGGGCGTTCGTGGCGTAGCGCTTTATCCACATGCGTGAGCCGGAGATCGAATTCTGGAGCCGTACTCGCCCAAAGTAAGCGAGCTTTTCATCCCCTCCATGCCGGTCAACCGTCTGAGACCACACCTGTTTGAGAGGATAAGAGCACTGACTTGAGCATCGGCTGGCCACTGCACGTCATCGGTGGAAGCCACCTACGCGTTCAAAAACGCTCCTACGTTTTTGATTGAAAGTCGAGTGCAAGGCCCATCCTTAAACGGGCTTGTTAAACACCCACATACTTCACGTTTTGTTGTACCTCCGAGGGACATCCTTAGCCTGCAACCCCTGTTACCGCTGGTTTTGAGCGGATCGAACGCAGAATGCACTATATGTTATTGGAGCATTTGAAAAATGATTAAAATTCCCACTATATGGTATGTGGGTTTTGCGAAATTTGACAGCCGCTCTGTTTATAGGTTGTTCTGCCCTTCTTCTGGACACATTGCCCATGAGGACAGCTTTCGAAGAAATATCTGTCGACACAAAGGACGTGGGAGATACGGAAATACCTTTTGACAGCTATGGCGTTAAATGAGGCAACAGTGACGCAAACAACGATTACACGACAACAAGGCGACACGACGACATCGACAGACAGCGAGCAAACCATAAACAATCAAGAGGAAACGGGCAACAACTCACCCAGTTATTTTTCGCCATTTACTATGTCCACCTTT